>JAKCPI010020144.1:0-18279 GCA_023213315.1 Euborellia annulipes | reverse complement strand
GTTCAATTTACAGAGGTCATTCAGTGCGATGCCATTAACAAAAATACCAGGAGATTAAATAAAGTAGTGACTGACCTGTCTGTCGTAAAACTAAAACCTTAATTAAAATAATAAAACAAATTTGCGAGATAAGTTCGTGTTTGATTGGGCAAAAATTGCGCCTCCTGGAGTCGAACCAGGACCTCAACGCGGCGCAATTTTTGCCCAAACAAACACGAACTTATTTCGCAAATTTGTTATCTCCCTGGAGAGGCGCGGGCTAGTCTAAGGGGAGGCGC
Source organism: Euborellia annulipes (assembly GCA_023213315.1). NCBI lineage: Eukaryota > Metazoa > Arthropoda > Insecta > Dermaptera > Anisolabididae > Euborellia > Euborellia annulipes. Next base: position 18,001 of record JAKCPI010020144.1, on the reverse strand, counting down.
GAATATTAGCCACAGCGAGCAATTTTCTAAAATATTGCCAAAGCCTTAAAATAAATTGATTTTATTTCCATTTTTTTTTTTTTTTATAAAAAGTTGTTTATCTTTGAATAGAATTATCAAAACCCAAGCTTTAAAAGAGTTGAAATACTGTATATTTTTGAAATTATACTTTTTATTAATTGTATGATTTAACGAAATCAACCCTTCGATATCCCATTAATAAAAAACATTTAATATAATTTATAAATAAAGATCTCAGATAGCCTGACGATGAATGGAATAAATGAAACGATTTAGATGGAGATAAATCCAGGCCTTTATTAACCAAATCCTTGCTAGCCAACGTTTCGGAGATCCACTTTCCTCTTCTTCAAACCCCGTAAATGGTCATTAAAATTACTTGTTTTATAATACGTAAATATACTTACATCTTAATAATTACATCCATTGACGGTTACAGGGGAGAGGGGGCAAAATTTTTTTATGTTGGAGAGACAGTGGCGCATTCAGGAGGAGAGGATGTTAATGGAGATAATAATGATTTATTATCTATATAATAATTGCGGGGTGTCCGTCTGTCCGTCTGTCTGTCCGTCTGTCACGCTCTGCCCGCCAAAGGCGGGCGGCGCAGCTAGTACTTATTTTAATTCCGAATTCAAATTAGTCACAAATGAACTTTTGTATGCTTAAATCATAATATTAATATTTTTTCTGCCCAAGAGGATGGGGCTGATAAAATCCTACATCAATATGAACCATCCAATCTATTATTTTGATGGAAATACACGTTTTGAAAATCCTTTCCAAACTGTGAGCCTCCCTAGGGAGGCACGGACTAGTCTAAGGGGAGGCGCGAATATTGGCCACCAAGATCAATTTTCCAAATGATTGCTAGTTTTATAAATAAAATAATAAAATTTATAAGATTCTGGGACGGACGTTTTCCTTAATTAATATGAATAAATAAAAAAAAAATATTTTTATAGAAATTTATATTTTTTAGTATTAAAAGAATTTTTGATTTTGTATTATTTTATTAAATGTGTGTGAAGGGGGCGTCATACGATTAAATATTTTTAAGGGAGGTTAAAGTTTGGAAACCACTGGCCTAAAGTAAGACTCATTCTAGAAAATTATACTATGTGTAAAACCCAAAGGCGGATCCAGGGAAGTTTTTCAGGGTTTTAATTTTTCTCTGACTAGACGCGAAGCTCGCCGAAGGCGATAGCATTGTTAACTATTTTATTTACTAGGATTGGATAAGGGGTTTAAAAATTGAAAAAAATGTTTTTTTAATTTTTTTTATCTAAATCGAAGCCAAATAAATAGAAAACATTCAAAAAATAGCGTTGATTATTATTTTGATTAGGGGGGGGGACGAAGGGTTGATTATTTAAGAAAGGCCTTGGAATATTCCAAATCACTTGTTGACATTTTTTTCCAGCTCTAAATATAGTTAGATTAGAGCAAAAGGTATTTTTTTTACTTTTAATAAAAAGGGAATTGTTATTTTCATTTATTTATTCCTATTGAGAGAGAGAGAGAGAGAGAGAGACGAATCTCTCGTTCAGTCCAGTCGAGTGCGTGGCCGAGCTGCAGGCGCTGCTATCTTTTTTGTGTTTTAAGTGAATCAAAGTGAATAATTAATATAGTGTAACCCACCCTGACCTCACCGTCAGCCAACACACACTCTCGAGAGTCTTATTAAAGGTAATTATTATGCATTTTATCTTTGAAAAAAAAGATGATAGAAACAAATAATTTGACTGCGAAAAACGATTATTTTGAATATGAAATTAAATATTTTGTATTTCACTAAGGGTCGAGGGTGAATATAAGCTGTTGAAGGGGGGAGGGGGAGTGTAGGTGTAATTGAAAAAAATTTGTTTTTTATTTTTTATCTTTTTTTTTTAAACACTTTCTCATTCACACACACACATACACACAGTATTTTCGGCAACTCAGGCCATATAAGACTATACGATATCCGTTATTAATTAATAATATACATATTGGGGTCCAGGCATTTCAATTTAAGCTATTTGGTATCCATTTCGGGACTGCCAGGGATCCGAACCCTCGACGTTCGGTATAGAAGAAGGTAGGCACGCTACCAACTACACCAAGCCCGAGGGCAGTTTTTTTTTATCTTTTCTTAATTCACCATTATTTACCATTATATTCTTTCTATATGGCCTATATTTTTGTTAATCAAATTTCCTTATTATACATTTACACAGGGGTGGATTAAGGGTTGAAAATTAAAATAAAATAATTTCAAAATAAAATAAAAATTAAAATAATCATTTATAAATGTATTCAAATTATTTTGAGAGTAATTTCTCGGTGAAGGCTCTCATTTCCTTAAAGGGAGGAGGGGGAGGTATGAAGGCATTAACCAGGGGGTTAATGCCCCATCCCCTATAATGCACAAATATATTAATGTTTTTTTTAATACTTTTACTAAAAAATAAGTGCATTCCGTTTGAGTTAAAATTTATATTCAATATTTAGCAAATAGTATAGTAGGGTACAAACATTTTAATGTCATTCTAAAATTTCTTATTACTGGGGCGGAATTGATTTTTGAAGATTTCGAAACTCTCATAAACAGATAATAATAACACTGGTTAACTTAGGAATCCATCGAATGAATCCCTTGCAGAATTTTGTAGGGATTTTTTTCATTAGGTAGAAAAGTAAGATATGATTTTTTTTTTTTTTGTCTGCTGTTAGGTTGCCCCCATTCAGCCCTAGAAGTATATATACAAAATTATTTATACAAAAGTAAATCTTTCACAGTTACTGTCTTTAAAAAATTACATGCATACCAAAAACTCTACAATAGAATACAAAAACAATACAATAATAGCAATAGCATTCAAAAACAAAAAAAAAACAATATCCATACATAACAAACCAACCCACTGCTTTCCGTTAAATACAAAAACAATACAATATTAGCAATAGCATTCGCAAACTCTTATCTATAAAATACAAAAACAAAACAAAATTAGCAATAGCATTCACAAATGATACAATATTATCTATAAAATACAAAAACAAAACAAAATTAGCAATAGCATTCACAAATGATACAATATTATCTATAAAATACAAAAACAAAACAAAATTAGCAATAGCATTCTCAAATGTTACAATATTATCTATAAAATACAAAAACAATACAAAATTAGCAATAGCATTCACAAATGATACAATCTTAACAATGAAATACAAAAACAATACAATATAGGCAAAAGCATTCGAAAACAATACTTTATCAAAACTATTAGCAACCGAAATTTTCTCCTATTGTTTTATAATATTATTTTTGTATGAGTGAGGAATTCGTGGAGTGCGCTCAAGTGGTCATGTAAGATATGATTAGTCCACTTAGAATTTTACTGGGGTGAGTTTCCGCATCTTTTTGTATATGCAGTAGAATTAATCTTAATTAGGATTTGAATTTTTACTTTCTCTTACTTATATGTTTAAGTTAATATACATATAGATAGAGAGAAAGTATTCGATGTCGAGACTTTGATGGATATACACGTTTTGAAGTCCCCTGAATCAAAAAAAAAAAATGATTTTCGCGACATGGTCTGTCTGGGTTGAATTTAAAGCATGAAGGAATTGAGCTAGGAGGTTGAAATTGTATATTTAAGTTAGGCACCCCCCTAGAGCGTGAAAATAAGATTTTAGAAAAATATTTTTCTTCAGGAATGAAAGTTAGAAGAAAACGCCACCAAAATTTTTTCTTTAAAAATATATTTTAACAGCTTACTATATAAATTTATATTTTTTAGCATTAAAAATTTTTGTTTTTGTATTATTTTATAAAATGGGGGGGGGGGGGGCGTCATAAGATTGATAATTTTTAAGGGAGGCATGATAACATAAAGTTTGGAAACCACTGCTCTTTAAAATGTATATTTTCATTTTTCTTTTAAAATTGTTTAAAGCACCTTTTACTCTTCATAGGGAAGATACTAGAAAATAGTTGCAATAGTAACAAAATATGAATATTTTTCTATGATTATAAATTGTACCTTTCCACTTCTAATTTAACTAAACTAAACTAAATATATCCCGACAAAAAAATGACAGCACATCAGACAACTTTCGAATAGCGATTGTAAGAGAAAGTTGTGTGTTGTGTCAGTCACATCATATTTTAAATTAAAGAGAAATTATTTTAGAGGATTTCTTTATTCAATGAGCTATAAAATATTAAATGTGCCTTGATCACTTTTCAATAATACACAAGTTATCATATAAAGTCTATATGGCCTCAGATGCCAAAAAGACTTTTAAAAAAATCTATTATTTTTTTTTGTGCAAAACTTGATTTAATAAAATAATTTTTTAATTCAATTGATTTTTAAAGAAAGAGAGAAGGAACCAAGAAGATACCATGGGTCATTTAACGTCAATTTAGCAAAGAGATAAAATATTTTTTTTTTGCTAGGATAAACAAATTTGAGATTAATTTAAATACGCGATAAATTAATATATTTTCATAAATCTTTTTACATAGAATAATACATATATTCTATTATAAATGATTCATATTATAATTTCAAAATACTCTCACTTCTGGTGTGTATGTGGATGACAACCACGAGTTTCTTGTACACTGAGCGCCACAATTAAGTCCCCACCTGATAGCTCGAGCCTTAAGTATATGGTATTATAGTGAAATAATTTTAAAGACCGAAAGGGTAAAACGTTAAATCTTGTACATAAGATTTTATTTTACCTTTTCAAATTTAAAATTATTTCACCATAAACCATATACTATACCATATTCTTAAGACTATAGCTAGCAGGTGGGGACTTAATTGTGGTATTAAGACTGGCATACCTAACTTCTTTCATTTTCATATATCAGCAGCCATCTTTTCAAAAACAATCACTATAAAAAATTATAAAAATTTTCTCTTAATGGAATCTCTTAATTGATTGTTTATTGTCAAATTATTTTCTTCCCTTGGTTTCTTCGTCCAACCGTTCTTCACTCGCCGATTCGATTTGCTTTGTTCTTATTTTTCCATCTGTCGCGGTTCCGTGCCTTTTTGGACCAGTGTGTTTGGAGCCTATTGTTATTCGTGTAGGCGTTGTTTCTTAATACTAGAAAATTGTAGAATCCAATTGATGACTCCAACGGTCCTTTTTTGCTCATCTGTGATTTGGTTCGCTAGCATATACCTACACCACATTTCTTAAATCAAAATATAGAAAGAAAATTCGGCCCGTGTTTATTTTCAGTAGGCCTACTTGTTACACTACCCACTTGATTATTGATGAATTAACCAAATAAGTAAAAAAATTAACCAATGTAAAATTATTTATTAGAAAAAACTTAGTGATATGTTTCATTTGTTTATTTATTGGTATAAATACTTGATACGTTTTTCGACGTCAGTGTAAATCCAAATAAAAATAAATGTATTGGTAGTAATTCTGATGATCAAGTATTTATATTATAAATAACTAAACAAATTGAAACATACCACCAAGACTTTTTTTTTATAATAATTATTAAAAATTAATTATTAATTTTTTATTGATTAATTTTTTACCCAATAATTAATAAAGAATTATATACAGAAGGCCTCATGTAATAATCCATAAAGTAATAACGAAAAGCATATAACCAAAAGAGCGAAAAAGGTAGGTACCTCCAGGAGACGCACAGATCCGCCGATGTGGACTCAACATGCCCTACTATTGGACCACAGTACCGCATTCAATTATTTAAATTTAGCGATCTATCAAATTCAAATAAGCGAATGCGGTACTGTGATCCAGTCGAAGGCGGCGCTGAGTTGACATCGGCAGATCCGTGGTGCGTCTCACGGAGGTATCTACCATTCTCGCTTAATAAAGGTTACTTGCCCTTGGTCAAAAGTCTCATTTTTCAAAATCATAGAAAGTAATTTTTTTTAAGCTCTTCCCAAGGTTGTTTACCCCTAAATTCCTCGAAATAAGATTTGGTGTTCCTTTATTCGCAGCTTTCCTTTTCATTTTAAGGGTTGTTTGCCATTTTCAGGTAAAACTAAGGGAGGCCGAGTCATATAATAAGTGATTTTTATTTTCTCTGCTTTAGTTGTCTCTGAGATTTGTTGGTGTTAACATTTCCTTTTCATTTACTCATCATCATCATTTATCAGGTACATTTTATTATTACTTTTATTTTCCATCTTCGAAAATAAATCGAGGCTTTTCGCAATCATTATTAAGAATTGCCAAAATTTATTATTGTTGCCAATACTTATAGGAAAATTGTGTAATATTCGTATCTAAGTTCAATTTTCGATAAATAAATAATAAATCATAATTCGTAATTAGATTTTTTAAATATTTCTTCTCTTCTCTCTTTCTATTATAAATGGCGTTTTTGTTTATTAGATTTTTTTTTATTTGCTAGCAATGCCGGATTACCCATTAGGCGGAGTATGCGATCGTCTATGGGCCCCTCGCTTTTTAGGGGCCCGCAACTCTTTTTCGGCATCTGAGGTCATTTAGACTCCGCCCTATTTATTTAAATTGATTGATAGCCAATTCATAGACTTAAATATCCCCACCAATACCTTTCCTATTAGGGAAATATTAACTTTAACAATTAATATTTTTTTTTTTAAACACTCACACTTTTTTCTCATTCACACAAACACACACATAAATACAGTCTTTTGGGCAACTTAGGCCATTTAAGACTTTAAACGATGCTGGTTTGTTTTAATATATCTATTGGGGGTCCAGGCATTCATATTTAAGCCATTTGCTATCCAAATAAAATCATCGGACTACCTGAGATCCGAACCCGCGACTTTTGGTATACGAGGTTAGCACCCTAACCCCTACACCAAGCCCCGAGGGCAATTAATAACTTTAAAAAGTTATAATAAATAAGATTTGGTGGCTGTGAATGTAATGGATTTTGATAGGGCAGGTTCAGCCAAATAAAAAGCCTTTATATGCTTCTCGACTCCGGAGACGTTTCGAGATATTTTTAATGTCTCATCATCAGTCCGTCTACAAAATGTACATATAAATAAATGATTAGTTTTCGATATACAGTAAAAAGTATAAAATTCATTGTAATAAAATAAAAACACACACTTACATCGAAAATTAGCATAAAGGTAGTCGTTAATATACAGCATATGTACATATAAATTTTATATAATGAATACGCCTCGAAGCGTTCATGAGAGGAAATATTCTCAATAGTTGCATGAGAGCAATGAATTTTAACTATTGAGAATATTTCCTCTCATGAACGCTTCGAGGCGTATTCATTATATAAAATTTATATGTACATATGCTGTATATTAACGACTACCTTTATGCTAATTTTCGATGTAAGTGTGTGTTTTTATTTTATTACAATGAATTTTATACTTTTTACTGTATATCGAAAACTAATCATTTATTTATATGTACATTTTGTAGACGGACTGATGATGAGACATTAAAAATAATCTCGAAACGTCTCCGGAGTCGAGAAGCATATAAAGGCTTTTTATTTTGGCTGAACCTGCCCTATCAAAATCCTAAAAAGTTATAAGAATTTCAGAATAAAAATAATTTTCTTCTAATCTTATAAATAAAACTTCCTTTAAAAATTCATTCATGTCCTGAAGATTTCCTGGGAGGACATACAGTACATAATAGATAATTAAATGGAATATAGAAATAGAAATAGAAATATTTATTTGGGCTCTGAAGGCGGTGCCTCTCCTATGAGCCTTAATATGGCGATTGAAATTAATTTTGCCTCGGATGCGAACCCGGAACCCCTAAAAGTGGCAAGCATCGTAGGGGGAGTATATATAATAATTTTCCAGGGGAGGCCCGAACTCACTTTTTGAAGATTCCCCCCTCCCCCTCCTCCCCTTTGTAAACATATTTTAAAATTATATAATGTTTTATTCAATAAAAAATGCTTTATGAACATTTTTAAAATGAATATAAATTTCGATTTTTCCACGAGTCCCGTGGGGAAACCCGGGCCCTAAAACTGTTATATAATTAAATCATATTAGGAAAAATTATTAGCTGACAGAGCCCGGAGATTTCGACTGCCTAATGGCCTAATCCGGCACTGTTTGCTACTGTTTGAAACAAATTCCTTCGCAATAGCACATAAAATATACTACTCGGGCCATGCTTCTGATTCTAACAAACAACAACTTGGAACAATTATTTTGAATTTTATTCAAACAAATATTTGACTGTTTTAGACCCTTAGCAATAAAAAATTGTGATACCCCCTCCCCTCTACGCTGCTTAAGCAGGTAATCAAGAAAGGAGTTGTCTCTTTCTTCTTTACCAAAGTCAAATTAATAAATTTCGAACAGGAAAAATGAAAAAATATTTTATTATTTCCTGTCTTTTTTTTTTTAATGGGTTAAAAAAAATTCCAAAATCAAACTGATTAATAAATTTTTACAAACTTTTTTTTTTTTTGATAAGTCATTATTAATTATTTTTTAATTAATTTAATTATATAATTTATAAATATTTATTTGAATCTCCCTAATCATCATCTTCATAGTATGTATAAAATATAAATAAATTTTAATATTAACTTTTATCTAGAAGAAGAAAAAAATAACAATAATTTGTAAATAAATCATTCTACTCGGGAAAAATATTTTCGCGACATCCCAGACACCTTTTAATCTTGATTCAAGGTTTTTCACTCGAAGATATGCAGGGATTTTTTTTTGACCCAAGCTCAAATGTATTCTCCATGACAAAAGAAGTTGGAGTTGGTAATTTATGCATTCTCGGTAGAGATACGAAATTGAATTTTTAAATGTTCTTTTTATATAATGAACAAAGAAATCAAGTTTTAAATCAAAAAAAATTATAATAAAATTTGAATGAAAAGTTTTTGTAATCATCATGAGGGACAGGGTGTCAGTTGAGGGGTAGTCTTGTACTTTATTTTATTTTTTAATTAAAATATTTTAAAATAAATTTATTTTCATCACATGGAGATGTGGAAATGCTCGCTCGTCTCGACAGTTTAGATAATAAATTTAGTTTTTTTTATTACTGTTAGGTAATCTAAACATTTTAGGGTTACTGAATATTTATTTAAAATAAATATTTATTAGTCAGTTCACTTTCAACATTTCAGGATCTTATTCCGGGCTAAACATTTTTTTTTTTTATTGAGAAACGGATTGAAAAAATTGGTTCTACGAAACAAATCCCTAAAAACACCCCTGAAGAAAAAATCTCAGAAATATATTCCCCAAAATGAAATGCAGTTTCTTTCGAAAAGTTTGATCTGCCCTAATAAAAATTTATTTTGGATGGACCAAGAGCTATTCCATCCGTCCTAAGACCTATAATGACCAGTGATCACATGCAGCCAGAAAGAATATAGTTAAAAAAAAAAGAGAAGCATAAAAGGGGAACTCAACTGCGGGAACTGAGAAGATGCCTGTTGAGATTAGAATTATATTTTTATAATTTCTAACATTAACAAGATGTTGCCCTCAATATATTTTTCATTATTTATAATTGTTGCTTTTTTGAGATTATAATGAAGAATTGGAGATATCAGCCAAATTGGGATTATCTAGGTTCAATAAAACTCCCAGAATAAGACGTTTCGGCCTGAATTTATTTGGCCATCTTCAGTTTTTGGGAATTATACACATAATGCAAGTGCACTTGTGATCAAACCAGGATTTGTCAGTAATAAAATTTATTTGCTTCATGTCTTCTATGCCCAAGCTCAGAGATTTAAAAAAAATGGACTTTTTTTGGAGGGGGGAGGGGGTTTGGACCCCATATCCGCTCCTTCTTGGCCACGGCCCTTTTTCTATGGGTTCGTTTTTTTGCGAGGTTGTAAATTTTTTCCTATGGTGGCTTTTTCACGGGGGTATTTTTTCCGATTACCGTTTAAATTAACCACTCTCTTTAGAATTTTCCACCTTTTTGTTCATCTTATAGAAAATAAGAGAAAGTAAATAATATAATAGATCACTCTCTCCCTGCTTCGGAATCCCGAAGCGGTTTCACTTTAATCAATCAAGAACATCTTAAAATTCAAAATCTTTACATTAGAAATCAACAATATTTACATAACTTTATGTATTTTTAATCTAAATACATAACAAATTTGACAAAAATATTTATCCAATCCCCCTTCTCCGCTTTCGCCTTTTGTATTAGGGGTCAGGGGATCCCGACCGTTCTAAGATAGGAAGTTTTTCCTAATTTTATTATTTACAAAAATAGGAAAATGCCCCAGATAGCAAAAATTATTATAATATAAAAAATAAAAATTTATATTTTTGCTTAGATCGTGGTCCAGTGTTCTAAAAATGTTGCCGACCCCTGAGGAAGATGATAATAAATTCTCTGGTCAGGAAACAAATAAGTAAAATTAATATTTTTTCACTCAAGAGGGCCACAGTTTAAAATTTTATTTTTATTTTGACGTGACAACGTCTTACAAATCATGTGTCTATAATGGCATGTTAGAGGGGCATGCACGAAAAAGTTTATTGGCTTGAATAACTCCTCTGTCTTAAGAGGTATAATTATGGGAAATATACGGTTAGAAAGAATGAGTTTTCAGCTAAAGAATTCACCATTTATTTTTTTCCTATCATTTTATTTTACCGCGCTGCGGTAAATTCTAATTTGAAAGTTTAAACCCCTGTAGATTCTGAACGGCTAATCAGATCAGACTAAATGAGATGTCATTTGGTGCAGAAAGATAACCTCTAATAGAATAAATAAAAAAATCCCGAGTACTTAACTCCAAAATTGGTTTTTTCTCGAAAAACCTCATTTTTTAGGCAAAAAAATATCGAAAAATAGCCCTACTTGTGCAACGCCTAGCTACTTGACTATAAAAGCTACATTAAATCTAAATATAGTTTTAGAAAGAGTGGTTCAATACCCCCAGGGCTTTTTTTCTTTTTTTTGCTATGATGTCATTTTACCGCATGAGAGCACTCGGCGGGATTTCGTTTTTTCGAAATTTTAAACCCCTGTAGATTCCGAACGGCTAATCAGATCAGACTAAATGAGATGTCATTTGGTGCAGAAAGATAACCTCTAATAGAATAAATAAAAAAATCCCGAGTACTTAACTCCAAAATTGGTTTTTTTCTCGAAAAAACCTCATTTTTTAGGCAAAAAAATATCGAAAAATAGCCCTACTTGTGCAACGCCTAGCTACTTGACTATAAAAGCTACATTAAATCTAAATATAGTTTTAGAAAGAGTGGTTCAATACCCCCAGGGCTTTTTTTTTTTTTTTTGACTATGATGTCATTTTACCGCATGAGAGCACTCGGCGGGATTTCGTTTTCGAAATTTTAAACCCCTGTAGATTCCGAACGGCTAATCAGATCAGACTAAATGAGATGTCATTTAGTGCAGAAAGATAACCTCTAATAGAATAAATAAAAGAATCCCGAGTACTTAACTCCAAAATTAATTTTTTTTTCGAAAAACCTCATTTTTAAGCATATGTCGCCCTTAATTGATAAAAGTTTGGCCACACCTGTCATATATTGTTTCAATGAAAATGTTTGAACATGTTTATTTATGAAAACAAACTACTAGTAAAAAAAAAAACTAAAAACAATACTTTCTCTCTTTATATTTCAATATAGGTAAGAGAAAAAAAATTTTTTGAATTCAAGCAAAAGACGTTGTCACGTTAAAAAGCCACCGGCTGTGTAGAAGACACAGCCAACACCTATTTTTATTCTTAGGATATTTTTTGTATATATTGATAATTATCTGTCTATATCATTGCTTTATGACTCGGGATTCTTGATTGCGAGATCTTACGGTCTCTGCTAATCCTGGCGTCACCAGATAAAAAGCTCTCGTGTTTTACATTCATTTATTTCATCTAATTTAAACTTGAAATTTTTAACCATTCTCATAAAATACCCAGCCTTGACATCTAGATAGGGATTTAGAATAATATACTGTATTTAACCAGAAAATCAGATAGGCTCTATTCTTTTATGAAATCCCTCAAAAGGCGTGTTTACTCCAGCTTATTTGGTTTCTCTTAATATATATACTTCAAATGTATCACAAAAGAATGGAGGAAAATTGTTACCTGGCTGCCAACTCCAAGGTCCCAACACACTCAGTCCATAAAAATCTTATTTATACGCTCTTCTTCATTTATTAAGCGTTTCAATTCCCATTTAAACACATTTATTTTTTATTGACAAGTGAAATAAGATTCGAGCACAAAATTATAAATCTTAAAATGAATTAGGGTTATACCTATCGTCCAGTCTGAGATTTAATATTAAAATTCAAAGGATGACTAAATAAGCTGAGACACTGACTGCATAATCAAAGCCTATTCACTTTTAGGTTTTTTTTTTTTTAGTTCGACAGACTTTAAATCATGTACAATAAATGTTAATCACGATACAAATGATTCTGATATTTAAGTTTAGGCAGGAGCGTATATAAGGGGGGGGGGGGGGGGCGAGGGGGCCCGGACCCCCAAATTTTTTTTCAAATCTATCTACATATATACGGGTATATAGCCAATATCTATATTTTTGTTTGAAAAAGTGCGTCGCATAAATAAAATAAATAAAAAAATATTAATATTTTTAAATACAACTTTTGTCTTTGAGACGGCCGGTCCCCTTGGGGCTCAGGTAAAATCAGAAAAAATTTGGATTAAAAAAAAAAAAAATTTAACGAAAATTTGTCTCTAAGAGGGCCGTAACGCCCCTGAGTTTAGAAATAAATCTCCCTTCTATGGTTTAGAATTTATTTAATTTATTTAGACTAATCATAGTAAAATATTTTACAAAAAATTAAAAATAAGTCAAATATATATTAAAATGTTCTTTATGATTTCTGATTTTTTAAACCTTTGCATAAATATCAAAGCCATTCATCCTCAGGCTTTCTAATTAAACACAGTAAAAAATCAAACCTATCAACTACCTAAATAAAAGTGAAACAAAAAAAAAAAATAATAAATAATAATAAATACCCTAAAGGAAAATCCACTTGCCACATTTATTGACAACTCTTTTGTTAAGAAGATTATTGGAATTTATTTTTAATTTCTTCATCCAGACTCGTACGCGTGTGTGTTGAAAAATCGCCGGATCCGGCTCGAGTACCAAAGTACGGCGTGTTGGGGGGCGCTTTAGTCCGGCCATTTATTTTTAAATTAAACACAGACAATAAAATTCTGATTAAAATATTAATTTAGTAATAATAAATTTATATTATTACTTCAAAAACTAATTATCAGATAAATCTGACGCGATTCACATGAAGAGTAAATGGATGAGAACTTTGATTTAACTGTTTGACTTTTATACTCCTTCAAGATTTTTATAATTAACTTAAATAATTAATAGCTAACGGGAGCTATTTTTCTACTGTCCATGAAATTAAATTAAAATTTTTTGAAAATATTTTTAATCTTTAATCAAGCAATTTTAATTATGATCAGTGGATTTTCCATTTAATTTTCTATAATAATACGTCATCGAATTATTAAACATCTTTATACTAATATTTAAAAGTATTACAGCTATCTAAAGTATTTCATCCCAACACATCTAATTTTAATACTTATCTTAAATTACTTATCTCAAAAAAAATATATTATTACTTCAAAAACTAATTATCAGATATATTTTGATAGCCAATAGACTTTTTAAATTAATTTCACTAAAAGTAAATTGATACTTGAAATATTTCCATGTTAAAAAATATCTTTATCTGAATAACTTGGCAATAAACTAATCAGACGTTTCTTGTCTCTTTTTCAGGATGCTGCAATTGATCCGGTTGGATTTCTTTTCCTCGATGGATTTTGTGGCTCTTGCTTTATTTGTTTTATGCTTAATTCTCAACGAGTGCCGAAGATGGGGGCGAAAAAAAAACATCTCATTTAATAACCAGCCCGGTGAGTAGTTAATAAATTTAAAATTCTAAATGGTATTGTTTCATTCAATAGTTATCTACATAGAATAAGATATAAATCTCTGCAATTTCTAAATTTCTATAGAAATAAATTTTATTAAAATCGGGGGGGGTGTTTTCTTTTCTTTTGTGGGATTTTTAAAGGAGGGGGTGACTGTTTGGCCCAAGAAAAAAAAAAAAGGGGAGGGGGGGGGAGGAGGCGGCGAAAAAAAAGCGGGCGAAAGGGGGGAGAAGAACCAAAAAAAAAGGGGGGGGGGGGGGGGCGGGGCCAATAAGAAGGAGGGAGAAGGGGGCGAGGCCCAGCGACAGGGAAGGGGGGGGGGGGGGGACGCGGTATAGTTTTAAAATTGTCGAGATGAGATCGTAACACACCAAAATCCATTCATATATGGCAGAATAAAAATATGTCTGATTCAGGGGCGGATTAATGCAAGTTTGTCGGGAGGGGGGGCGGGTTTTTTTTTTTCTTATTTAAGGACTTGTCGGCATCTGTGGCCATTTAGACCCCTTTCCTATTTATTTAAATTGATTGGTAACAAATTCAATTGAAATTAAAGAGCGGAAATCATAATTTCTTAAGATTACTAGTTTTTATAACATTTTGAATTTCTTCTCGGGGGGGGGGGGTGGCGATCGCCCCCACCGCCCCCCTTTAATCAGTATAGATCTAGATATGTAGTTTTATCTAAATTTATTTATAAGTGAGCAAGAAAATATGCAGTAAAAATATTTTTTTAATTTAATCACGTGGAAACATTCAGGGAGCTTCGCTGAACACTGAAAAACATTAAAATTGACGTAACGTCTTACAATGAGTGTATAGGGGCCAGTAAGGGAGGCATGAACGAAAATTTACAGGTATCTTTGTAAAATATTTTTTTTAGAACTCAGGAATTCGAAAATTTACACAACACCCTCCCAAATTCGGCGAAGATGGAGAAATATTCAGAAAAAAAATAAAAAATTTACTATTTAACATTTAAAAAAGAGCTGGGGCCGAGAAGTAATTTTATTTAGAAATTAAGGATTTTTTCCTCTAGTCTCTTCCGTGCATTAGTTTTGCCCTTGACCTAGTAAGATAACTTCTCTTAAGTGTAAGCGAACTTAATAATTACAAATTACTTTAAAGCTCTGTTATAAAAAAATAAACTGCTCATTAATTAAAATAAACTTGATACATATATAATAATAAAATTATGCTCCATAATAGTCTAACAAAAAATCTGGTGTGTGTAGGTTGCACAGCGCACAGCTTTCTCTTACCTTCGGAAATCGAAAGTTGTGTACTGTGCTTGTCACACCAGATTTTTTGTGTCGTATGTATTTAGTTTCCGACAGTACGGTACATTCGATTTTCAAGATGTAACATTTATATGTGAAAATATATATATATTGTTACCATAGCAACCATTTCTCCTATCTTTTCTATGGTGTACAAAAAAAAAGTGGTCTTCAGAAGATTTCAATGGCAAAATGAGAATATACATTTTATAGAGTATCTAAAAAATAATAGATTTTTGAATTTTAAACAAAATCGTTGGAGCGAATTTTGAGAAAATCGAAAAAAACTGAAAAAGTACATCAATAAAGTACTAGTAGTACTCTTTGGTCGATTTTGTTCAAAAGCTTCGTGTCACGTGCCAGAGGGGTGCCTAACTTAAATATAAAATTTCAACTTCCAAGCTCTTTTCGTTCTTGAGATATTTTGTTCATAGACACACAGACAGACAGACCATGTCGCAAAAACCACTTTTTTGGGGAACCTCAAAACGTGTATATCCATCAAAATCTGGACATCGAATTTTTGACATGAAACCAATACTTTCTCCCTCCATATATAAACAGGGCGGAAGATGATACTTAGAGCTACTAGTAGGCTTAATATAGTAAAATTTTTATTGTTTATATTATCATTCCAATCTTATAATACTAATCTAATTTTTATAGATAAATGGATTTAATTATAAAACTCTGATAAATTTGAAAATCTTGAACAAGGTCAGGTTGATCAATGTTCAAACATACATGATAATACATTTTTCAACTCTGATATCTTCATCTTTTATGCTAATTTTTCTTTATGAATAATATATCTAATAATTAGAATCAAGGGTTTTCGAAATTCAGCCTAGATTCGAATATGAAGGGGACACTTTATCTTTTCTTACCGTATATTCTGAGCGATTATTTGATGATGCCGCTACCTGACAACATCACATAGCTAAATTAACATAAGAGATATAGGTAAAAGAGTTGGAAAAAGTATTAACATCTATGTTTAGTAGATTGATGTTTTTAAACTTTAATTTACTCCCTCGGGCCTTGGTGTAGTGGTTAGGTTGCTGGCCATTTGTATTAAAAGTCGCGGGTTCGGTTCGCATCCCGTCTCACGCGACAAAAATTTATTTAAATTGAATTTGTTACCAATCAATTTAAATAAATAGGGACGGGGTCTAAATGGCCAATAGATGCTGAAAAAGATCTTAAATAAAAAAAAAAAAACTATTTTATAAAGGGAAGGGAATCACTGAACCTTGGGTTATCATGAAGCAAGACTTCTACAGGACAAGGGCTTAAAAAAAGTAGTAGATCCTAAGAAGAAGCGTGTCTGTACTATCTCTCTTCTACAGGTATTACCATGGTCAATGCTCTGCCGAATTAAAATCAATTATCCCACCCAATGCAACATATTCACGGAACACGAGGGAGGCATCTTCCCAGCATCCCTATGCTGTTCAGAACCCACGACTACTCAGAACAAATCAATTTCATTCTTCCTTTGTCCCCATGACCTCCCCGTGATTGGAACAAGCTCCCTGCGTCTATCTTCCCCAAAACCTACAATCTTCAGACTTTCAAGTCTAACCTCAACAGGCATCTTCTCAGTTCCCGCAGTTGGGTTCCCCTTTAATTATACTTCTCCTTTTGTTTTTATTTTCTTCCTGGCTGCATGTGACCACTGGTCATTGCTACATTATAGGTCTTCCGGACCTTATGCACCCATTCAAAAAAAAAACAAAAAAAAAAAAAATAAAATTGATATTAATCTGACATTAATCATTCTTTAACCCATTTAAACTTTCGACCGTAGATTCTCGAGGCAAAAATTTTTTTTTTCTTCCTCTTATACTTAATTTATATACATATAAACATATATATACCTCTATATATTTATGTATACCATCTTCTATACTTATTTATAAAGAAAGAGTGCGATTTTTTTTTTTATAAAAAAACACTCACACATCTCCACATTCACACTCACATTCACACACACATACACACAGTCTTTTCGGCAACATAAGGCCATATAAGACTTTATACTATAACCGTTATTATGAATATATAATGTATATAATGGGGTCCAGGCATTCTATTTAAGCAATTTGGTATTCAAATGGCTTAAATAAAATCATCGGAGAGTGTGAGTTTGTTCGTATTTAGGAGCTAAGCTCAGAATTTACTATTTTTTCCAAAGCCTTGGGGGGGGGGGGCAAATGCCCACTCTGTCCCCTCTCAAATGACGATTCCTGGGGTCCACTACCGAGAGAGATGCTGTGATTTTCACATTTCTCACAAATCGCACTATTTGTGATATTTTCTATTTCGTTTATTAAAAGAGCACAGAGGTGAAGATTCTTGAAAAAAGCATTGTAATTAAGTGGACTTATAAATGAAGTTAAGGAAAGTTTTCGCTTTTTTTTATTAGCTGTGAAAAAGGTTTCACATAATTGCATAGCTTTGGTTTTTTTCGATCGAATAGTTGATTAATTAATCAAATACTTTTCTCCATAATCTTAACTTTTCTCTATTTGTCAAAACATCCTCTGGAGGCCATGTTGATTGTTGCACTCAATGGCAATGGGCCACTTCGTCCTTGGCACCTAGTTATTTTAATCCAATGTCTTATATACTAGAGAAGATATCCTAGTTTGAGGAGGAACTTCCTCGGCACCTCTGGACGTTATTACTCTTCCCCCTCCCGGGATTTGAAAATATATTTTTCTTGGAAATTAAATTTTTT
>JAKCPI010020143.1:0-15810 GCA_023213315.1 Euborellia annulipes | reverse complement strand
AGTAAAAAATTAACCAATGTAAAATTATTTATTAGAAAAAACTTAGTGATATGTTTCATTTGTTTATTTATTGGTATAAATACTTGATACGTTTTTCGACGTCAGTGTAAATCCAAATAAAAATAAATGTATTGGTAGTAATTCTGATGATCAAGTATTT
Organism: Euborellia annulipes; assembly: GCA_023213315.1. NCBI lineage: Eukaryota > Metazoa > Arthropoda > Insecta > Dermaptera > Anisolabididae > Euborellia > Euborellia annulipes. The sequence goes on along the minus strand of JAKCPI010020143.1, from coordinate 15,650 downwards.
ATATTATAAATAACTAAACAAATTGAAACTTACCACCAAGACTTTTTTTTTATAATAATTATTAAAAATTAATTATTAATTTTTTATTGATTAATTTTTTTACCCAATAATTAATAAAGAATTATATACAGAAGGCCTCATGTAATAATCCATAAAGTAATAACGAAAAGCATATAACCAAAAGAGCGAAAAAGGTAGGTACCTCCAGGAGACGCACAGATCCACCGATGTGGACTCAACATGCCCTACTATTGGACCACAGTACCGCATTCAATTATTTAAATTTAGCGATCTATCAAATTCAAATAAGCGAATGCGGTACTGTGATCCAGTCGAAGGCGGCGCTGAGTTGACATCGGCAGATCCGTGGTGCGTCTCACGGAGGTATCTACCATTCTCGCTTAATAAAGGTTACTTGCCCTTGGTCAAAAGTCTCATTTTTCAAAATCATAGAAAGTAATTTTTTTTAAGCTCTTCCCAAGGTTGTTTACCCCTAAATTCCTCGAAATAAGATTTGGTGTTCCTTTATTCGCAGCTTTCCTTTTCATTTTAAGGGTTGTTTGCCATTTTCAGGTAAAACTAAGGGAGGCCGAGTCATATAATAAGTGATTTTTATTTTCTCTGCTTTAGTTGTCTCTGAGATTTGTTGGTGTTAACATTTCCTTTTCATTTACTCATCATCATCATTTATCAGGTACATTTTATTATTACTTTTATTTTCCATCTTCGAAAATAAATCGAGGCTTTTCGCAATCATTATTAAGAATTGCCAAAATTTATTATTGTTGCCAATACTTATAGGAAAATTGTGTAATATTCGTATCTAAGTTCAATTTTCGATAAATAAATAATAAATCATAATTCGTAATTAGATTTTTTAAATATTTCTTCTCTTCTCTCTTTCTATTATAAATGGCGTTTTTTGTTTATTAGATTTTTTTTTATTTGCTAGCAATGCCGGATTACCCATTAGGCGGAGTATGCGATCGTCTATGGGCCCCTCGCTTTTTAGGGGGCCCGCAACTCTTTTTTCGGCATCTGAGGTCATTTAGACTCCGCCCTATTTATTTAAATTGATTGATAGCCAATTCATAGACTTAAATATCCCCACCAATACCTTTCCTATTAGGGAAATATTAACTTTAACAATTAATATTTTTTTTTTTAAACACTCACACTTTTTTCTCATTCACACAAACACACACATAAATACAGTCTTTTGGGCAACTTAGGCCATTTAAGACTTTAAACGATGCTGGTTTGTTTTAATATATCTATTGGGGGTCCAGGCATTCATATTTAAGCCATTTGGTATCCAAATAAAATCATCGGACTACCTGAAATCCGAACCCGCGACTTTTGGTATACGAGGTTAGCACCCTAACCCCTACACCAAGCCCCGAGGGCAATTAATAACTTTAAAAAGTTATAATAAATAAGATTTGGTGGCTGTGAATGTAATGGATTTTGATAGGGCAGGTTCAGCCAAATAAAAGCCTTTATATGCTTCTCGACTCCGGAGACGTTTCGAGATATTTTTAATGTCTCATCATCAGTCCGTCTACAAAATGTACTATAAATAAATGATTAGTTTTCGATATACAGTAAAAAGTATAAAATTCATTGTAATAAAATAAAAACACACACTTACATCGAAAATTAGCATAAAGGTAGTCGTTAATAACAGCATATGTACATATAAATTTTATATAATGAATACGCCTCGAAGCGTTCATGAGAGGAAATATTCTCAATAGTTGCATGAGAGCAATGAATTTTAACTATTGAGAATATTTCCTCTCATGAACGCTCTCGAGCGCATTCATTATACAAAATTTATATGTACATATGCTGTATATTAACGACTACCTTCATGCTAATTTTCGATGTAAGTGTGTGTTTTATTTTATTACAATGAATTTTATACTTTTTACTGTATATCGAAAACTAATCATTTATTTATATGTACATTTTGTAGACGGACTGATGATGAGACATTAAAAATATCTCGAAACGTCTCCGGAGTCGAGAAGCATATAAAGGCTTTTATTTGGCTGAACCTGCCCTATCAAAACCTAAAAAGTTATAAGAATTTCAGAATAAAAATAATTTTCTTCTAATCTTATAAATAAAACTTCCTTTAAAAATTCATTCATGTCCTGAAGATTTCCTGGGAGGACATACAGTACATAATAGATAATTAAATGGAATATAGAAATAGAAATAGAAATATTTATTTGGGCTCTGAAGGCGGTGCCTCTCCTATGAGCCTTAATATGGCGATTGAAATTAATTTTTGCCTCGGATGCGAACCCGGAACCCCTAAAAGTGGCAAGCATCGTAGGGGAGTATATATAATAATTTTCCAGGGGAGGCCCGAACTCACTTTTGAAGATTCCCCTCCCCCTCTCCCTTTGTAAACATATTTTAAAATTATATAATGTTTTATTCAATAAAAAATGCTTTATGAACATTTTTAAAATGAATATAAATTTCGATTTTTCCACGAGTCCCGTGGGGAAACCCGGGCCCTAAAACTGTTATATAATTAAATCATATTAGGAAAAATTATTAGCTGACAGAGCCCGGAGATTTCGACTGCCTAATGGCCTCCAATCCGGCACTGTTTGCTACTGTTTGAAACAAATTCCTTCGCAATAGCACATAAAATATACTACTCGGGCCATGCTTCTGATTCTAACAAACAACAACTTGGAACAATTATTTTGAATTTTATTCAAACAAATATTTGACTGTTTTAGACCCTTAGCAATAAAAAATTGTGATACCCCCTCCCCTCTACGCTGCTTAAGCAGGTAATCAAGAAAGAGTTGTCTCTTTCTTCTTTACCAAAGTCAAATTAATAAATTTCGAACAGGAAAAATGAAAAAATATTTTATTATTTCCTGTCTTTTTTTTTTTTTAATGGGTTAAAAAAAATTCCAAAAATCAAACTGATTAATAAATTTTTACAAACTTTTTTTTTTTTTGATAAGTCATTATTAATTATTTTTTAATTAATTTAATTATATAATTTATAAATATTTATTTGAATCTCCCTAATCATCATCTTCATAGTATGTATAAAATATAAATAAATTTTAATATTAACTTTTATCTAGAAGAAGAAAAAATAACAATAATTTGTAAATAAATCATTCTACTCGGGAAAAATATTTTCGCGACATCCCAGACACCTTTTAATCTTGATTCAAGGTTTTTCACTCGAAGATATGCAGGGATTTTTTTTTGACCCAAGCTCAAATGTATTCTCCATGACAAAAGAAGTTGGAGTTGGTAATTTATGCATTCTCGGTAGAGATACGAAATTGAATTTTTAAATGTTCTTTTTATATAATGAACAAAGAAATCAAGTTTTAAATCAAAAAAATTATAATAAAATTTGAATGAAAAGTTTTTGTAATCATCATGAGGGACAGGGTGTCAGTTGAGGGGTAGTCTTGTACTTTATTTTATTTTTTAATTAAAATATTTTAAAATAAATTTATTTTCATCACATGGAGATGTGGAAATGCTCGCTCGTCTCGACAGTTTAGATAATAAATTTAGTTTTTTTTTATTACTGTTAGGTAATCTAAACATTTTAGGGTTACTGAATATTTATTTAAAATAAATATTTATTAGTCAGTTCACTCTCAACATTTCAGGATCTTATTCCGGGCTAAACATTTTTTTTTTTTTTATTGAGAAACGGATTGAAAAAATTGGTTCTACGAACAAATCCCTAAAAACACCCCTGAAGAAAAAATCTCAGAAATATATTCCCCAAAATGAAATGCACTTTCTTTCGAAAAGTTTGATCTGCCCTAATAAAATTTATTTTGGATGGACCAAGAGCTATTCCATCCGTCCTAAGACCTATAATGACCAGTGATCACATGCAGCCAGAAAGAATATAGTTAAAAAAAAAGAGAAGCATAAAAGGGGAACTCAACTGCGGGAACTGAGAAGATGCCTGTTGAGATTAGAATTATATTTTTATAATTTCTAACATTAACAAGATGTTGCCCTCAATATATTTTTCATTATTTATAATTGTTGCTTTTTTGAGATTATAATGAAGAATTGGAGATATCAGCCAAATTGGGATTATCTAGGTTCAATAAAACTCCCAGAATAAGACGTTTCGGCCTGAATTTATTTGGCCATCTTCAGTTTTTGGGAATTATACACATAATGCAAGTGCACTTGTGATCAAACCAAGATTTGTCAGTAATAAAATTTATTTGCTTCATGTCTTCTATGCCCAAGCTCAGAGATTTAAAAAAAATAGACTTTTTTTGGAGGGGGGAGGTGGTTTAGACCCCATATCCGCTCCTTCCTGGCCACGGCCCTTTTTCTATGGGTTCGTTTTTTGCGAGGTTGTAAATTTTTCCTATGGTGGCGTTTTTACGGGGGTATTTTTTCCGATTACCGTTTAAATTAACCACTCTCTTTAGATTTTCCACCTTTTTGTTCATATTATAGAAATAAGAGAAAGTAAAAATATAATAGATCACTCTCTCCCTGCTTCGGAATTCCGAAAGCGGTTTCACTTTAATCAATCAAAACATCTTAAAATTCAAAATCTTTACATTAGAAATCAACAATATTTACACTTTATGAATTTTTAATCTAAATACATAACAAATTTGACAAAAATATTTATCCAATCCCCCTTCTCCGCTTTCGCCTTTTGTATTAGGGGTCAGGGGATCGACCGTTCTAAGATAGGAAAGTTTTTCCTAATTTTATTATTTACAAAAATAGGAAAATGCCCCAGATAGCAAAAATTATTATAATATAAAAAATAAAAATTTATATTTTTGTTTAGATCGTGGTCCAGTGTTCTAAAAAGGTTGCCGACCCCTGAGGAAGATGATAATAAATTCTCTGGTCAGGAAAAAATAAGTAAAATTAATATTTTTTCACTCAAGAGGGCCACAGTTTAAAATTTTATTTTTATTTTATTCTTAGGATATTTTTGGTATATATTGATAATTATCTGTCTATATCATTGCTTTATGACTCGGGATTCTTGATTGCGAGATCTTACGGTCTCTGCTAATCCTGGCGTCACCAGATAAAAAGCTCTCGTGTTTTACATTCATTTATTTCATCTAATTTAAACTTGAAATTTTTAACCATTCTCATAAAATACCCAGCCTTGACATCTAGATAGGGATTTAGAATAATATACTGTATTTAACCAGAAAATCAGATAGGCTCTATTCTTTTATGAAATCCCTCAAAAAGGCGTGTTTACTCCAGTTTATTTGGTTTCTCTTAATATATATACTTCAAATGTATCACAAAAGAATGGAGGAAAATTGTTACCTGGCTGCCAACTCCAAGGTCCCAACACACTCAGTCCATAAAAATCTTATTTATACGCTCTTCTTCATTTATTAAGCGTTTCAATTCCCATTTAAACACATTTATTTTTTATTGACAAGTGAAATAAGATTAGAGCACAAAATTATAAATCTTAAAATGAATTAGGGTTATACCTATCGTCCAGTCTGAGATTTAATATTAAAATTCAAAGGATGACTAAATAAGCTGAGACACTGACTGCATAATCAAAGCCTATTCACTTTTAGGTTTTTTTTTTTTTAGTTCGACAGACTTTAAATCATGTACAATAAATGTTAATCACGATACAAATGATTCTGATATTTAAGTTTAGGCAGGAGCGTATATAAGGGGGGGGGGGGGGCGAGGGGGCCCGGACCCCCCAAATTTTTTTTTCAAATCTATCTACATATATACGGGTATATAGCCAATATCTATATTTTTGTTTGAAAAAGTGCGTCGCATAAATAAAATAAATAAAAAAATATTAATATTTTTAAATACAACTTTTGTCTTTGAGACGGCCGGTCCCCTTGGGGCTCAGGTAAAATCAGAAAAAAATTTGGATTAAAAAAAAAAAAAAAAATTTAACGAAAATTTGTCTCTAAGAGGGCCGTAACGCCCCTGAGTTTAGAAATAAATCTCCCTTCTATGGTTTAGAATTTATTTAATTTATTTAGACTAATCATAGTAAAATATTTTACAAAAATTAAAAATAAGTCAAATATATATTAAAATGTTCTTTATGATTTCTGATTTTTTAAACCTTTGCATAAATATCAAAGCCATTCATCCTCAGGCTTTCTAATTAAACACAGTAAAAAATCAAACCTATCAACTACCTAAATAAAATTGATTTTATATATAGCAAAACAAACAAAAAAAAAAAAAAAACCCTAAAGGAAAATCCACTTGCCACATTTATTGACAACTCTTTTGTTAAGAAGATTATTGGAATTTATTTTTAATTTCTTCATCCAGACTCGTACGCGTGTGAGGTGAAAAATCGCCGGATCCGACTCGAGTACCAAAGTACGGGGTGTTGGGGGACGCATTAGTCCGGACATTTATTTTTAAATTAAACAAAGACAATACAATTCTGATTAAAATATTAAATTAGTAATAATACATTTATATTATTACTTCAAAAACTAATTATCAGATAAATCCATTGGCGTAGCCAGAAATTTTTGATGGGGGGGGGGATCAAGAAATTTTTTTTCGAAAATTTAAGATTATTTTAGGGTTTTTATAAATCATTTTGGTTTGTTTTTTTAGCTAGAGTGAATTATTATATTTTACTTTCTCTTACCCTATGTGAAATATAATTTGTATTAAATATCTAGTCATGGCTTCGGTCCCATGGGGGGTTTTGAACCCCCAACCCCCCCCCCCCCCCTGGCTACGCCTAAGGATAAATCTGACGCGATTCACATGAAGAGTAAATGGATGAGAACTTTGATTTAACTGTTTGACTTTTATACTATCTTCTTCAAGATTTTTATAATTAACTTAAATAATTAGTAGCTAACGGTCCATGAAATTAAATTAAAATTTTAAAAAAATATTTTTAATCTTTAATCAAGCAATTTTAATTATGATCAGTGGATTTTCCATTTAATTTTCTATAATAATACGTCAACGAATTATTAAACATCTTTATACTATTTAAAAGTATTACAGCTATCTAAAGTATTTCATCCCAACACATCTAATTTTAATACTTATCTTAAATTACTTATCTCAAAAAAAATATATTATTACTTCAAAAACTAATTATCAGATATATTTTGATAGCCAATAGACTTTTTAAATTAATTTCACTAAAAGTAAATTGATACTTGAAATATTTCCATGTTAAAAAATATCTTTATCTGAATAACTTGGCAATAAACTAATCAGACGTTTCTTGTCTCTTTTTCAGGATGCTGCAATTGATCCGGTTGGATTTCTTTTCCTCGATGGATTTTGTGGCTCTTGCTTTATTTGTTTTATGCTTAATTCTCAACGAGTGCCGAAGATGGGGGCGAAAAAAAAACATCTCATTTAATAACCAGCCCGGTGAGTAGTTAATAAATTTAAAATTCTAAATGGTATTGTTTCATTCAATAGTAATCTAGAATAAGATATAAATCTCTGCAATTTCTAAATTTCTATAGAAATAAATTTTATTAAAATAGTTTTAAAATTGTCGAGATGAGATCGTAACACACCAAAAGGAATTCGAAAATTTACACAACACCCTCCCAAATTCGGCGAAGATGGAGAAATATTCAGAAAAAAAAATAAAAAATTTACTATTTAACATTTAAAAAAGAGCTGGGGCCGAGAAGTAATTTTATTTAGAAATTAAGGATTTTTTCTCCGTGCATTAGTTTTGCCCTTGACCTAGTAAGATAACTTCTCTTAAGTGTAAGCGAACTTAATAATTACAAATTACTTTAAAGCTCTGTTATAAAAAGATAAACTGCTCATTAATTAAAATAAACTTGATACATATATAATAATAAAATTATGCTCCATAATAGTCTAACAATAAATCTGGTGTGTGTAGGTTGCACAGCACACAACTTTCTCTTACCTTCGGAAATCGAAAGTTGTGTTCTGTGCTTGTCACACCAGATTTTTTGTGTCGACATGTATTTAGTTTCCGACAGTACGGTACATTCGATTTTCAAGATGTAACATTTATATGTGAAAATATATATATATTGTTACCATAGCAACCATTTCTCCTATCTTTTCTATGGTGTACAAAAAAAAGTGGTCTTCAGAAGATTTCAATGGCAAAATGAGAATATACATTTTATAGAGTATCTAAAAAATAATAGATTTTTGAATTTTAAACAAAATCGTTGGAGCGAATTTTGAGAAAATCGAAAAAAACTGAAAAAGTACATCAATAAAGTACTAGTAGTACTCTTTGGTCGATTTTGTTCAAAAAGCTTCGTGTCACGTGCCAGAGGGGTGCCTAACTTAAATATAAAATATCAACTTCCTAGCTCTTTTCGTTCTTGAGATATTTTGTTCATAGACTCACAAACAGACAGACCATGTCGCAAAAACCACTTTTTTGGGGAACCTCAAAACGTGTATATCCATCAAAATCTGGACATCGAATTTTTGACATGAAACCAATACTTTCTCCCTCCATATATAAACAGGGCGGAAGATGATACTTAGAGCTACTAGTAGGCTTAATAATAGTAAAATTTTTATTGTTTATATTATCATTCCAATCTTATAATACTAATCTAATTTTTATAGATAAATGGATTTAATTATAAAACTCCGATAAATTTGAAAATCTTGAACAAGGTCAGGTTGATCAATGTTCAAACATACATGATAATACATTTTTCAACTCTGATATCTTCATCTTTTATGCTAATTTTTCTATATGAATAATATATCTAATAATTAGAATCAAGGGTTTTCGAAATTCAGCCTAGATACGAATATGAAGGGACACTTTATCTTTTCTTACCGTATATTCTGAGCGATTATTTGATGATGCCGCTACCTGACAACATCACATAGCTAAATTAACATAAGAGATATAGGTAAAAGAGTTGGAAAAAGTATTAACATCTATGTTTAGTAGATTGATGTTTTTAAACTTTAATTTACTCCCTCGGGCCTTGGTGTAGTGGTTAGGTTGCTGGCCATTTGTATTAAAAGTCGCGGGTTCGGTTCGCATCCCGTCTCACGCGACAAAAATTTATTTAAATTGAATTTGTTACCAATCAATTTAAATAAATAGGGACGGGGTCTAAACGGCCATAGATGCTGAAAAAGATCTTAAATAAAAAAAAAAAAAACTATTTTATTAAGGGAAGGGAATCACTGAACCTTGGGTTATCATGAAGCAAGACCTCTACAGGACAAGGGCTTAAAAAAAGTAGTAGATCATAGAAGAAGCGTGTCTGTACTATCTCTCTTCTAAAGGTATTACCATGGTCAATGCTCTGCCGAATTAAAATCAATTATCCCACCCAATGCAACATATTCACGGAACACGAGGGAGGCATCGTCCCAGCATCCCTATGCTGTTCAGACCACGACTAACAGAACAAATCAATTTCATTCTTCCTTTGTCCCCATGACCTCCCGTGATTGGAACAAGCTCCCTGCGTCTATCTTCCCCAAAACCTACAATCTTCAGACTTTCAAGTCTAACCTCAACATGCATCTTCTCAGTTCCCGCAGTTGAGTTCCCCTTTTATGCTTCTCCTTTTGTTTTTATTTTCTTCCTGGCTGCATGTGACCACTGGTCATTATAGGTCTTCGGACCTTATGCACCCATTCCAAAAAAAAAAAAATTTGATATTAATCTGACATTAATCATTCTTTAACCCATTTAAACTTTCGACCGTATATTCTCGGGGCAAAAAATTTTTTTTCTTCCTCTTATACTTAATTTATATACATATAAACATATATAGACCTCTATATATTTATGTATACCATCTTCTATACTTATTTATAAAGAAAGAGTGCGAATTTTTTTTTTTTTTTATAAAAAAAACACTCACACTTTTTTCCCATTCACACTCACATTCACACACACATACACACAGTCTTTTCGGCAACATAGGCCATATAAGACTATACTATAACCGTTATTATGAATATATACTGTATATAATGGGGTCCAGGCATTCTTATTTAAGCAATTTGGTATTCAAATAGCTTAAATAAAATCATCGGAGAGTGTGAGTTTGTTCGTATTTAGGAGCTAAGCTCAGAATTTACTATTTTTTCCAAAGCCTTAGGGGAGGGGGGCAAATGCCCACTCTGTCCCCTCTCAAATGACGTTCCTGAGTCCACTACCGAGAGAGATGCTGTGATTTTCACATTTCTCATCAAATCGCACTTTTTGTGATATTTTCTATTTCGTTTATTAAAAAAGAGCACAGAGGTGAAGATTCTTGAAAAAAGCATTGTAATTAAGTGGACTTATAAATGAAGTTAAGGAAAGTTTTCGCTTTTTTTATTAGCTGAGAAAAAGGTTTCACATAATTGCATAGCATTTGGTTGTTTTCGATCGAATAGTTGATTAATTAATCAAATACTTTTCTCCATAATCTTAACTTTTCTCTATTTGTCAAAACATCCTCTGGAGGCCATATTTGATTGTTGCACTCAATGGCAATGGGCCATAGATCCTTGGCACCTAGTTATTTTAATCCAATGTCTTATATACTAGAGAAGATATCCTAGTTTGAGGAGGAACTTCCTCAGCACCTCTGGACGTTATTACTCTTCCCCCTCCCCCGGGATTTGAAAATATATTTTTCTTGGAAATTAAATTTTATTTTTAATATAAAATTTTAAAAATTAATGCTTAAAAATTTGATTTGTATATATATTTTTACTTTCTCTTTTCTATATATGTAATATTGTGATCGTGTCAAAAATTTGATGTCGAGGATGTTGATGGAAATACTCGAATTGAGGGTAGAGGCAGAGGCGTAACGAGGCAGTTGGAGGCCTGGGGCGGCACTAGAAGAGGGTGCCCTATATTGAATTTTTTTTTTTGGGGGGGGGGGGGGGTAAAAATTTTCCCTGATCTCAAAAATTTTTCGAAAAAATATTTTACCTTTTTTTTAGAGACGCCAATTTTTTGCCGCCCGCGGAACCAAAATTTGCCGCCGCGGAACATTTTTTTTTTCGTGGAACCAAAATTTTTTCCGTCCGAAAAAATATTTTACCTTTTTTTTAGAGACGCCAATTTTTTGCCGCCCGCGGGGCATTTCCTCTTGCGCGGATCCTAAATTTTTCCACGCCCTTAGATCCGGCCCTGCCGCAAGGGCCCCGGGGCCTCTCAAAGGGGTTATATGGGGCCTATGTCGGCTCGGGGCCTGGGGCGGGCCGCCCCCCCCCTCGGTACGCCACTGGGTAGAGGTGTTCGATTATCGATATTGAAAAATAATGGATTATTGGATCCGGACAGACGAAAAAATAATCGGTTATGAAAATAAATAATCGATTATACATTTTTTTCTTTCCCGTGAAAGTCATTTTAATCTTTTTTTAACAAAACGAAATTTTTGCCGCTCCTTTTTTGAAAAATGCGAAAAATTTTTTTCCCTTTCGTGGAAATCTTTTGACCTTTTTTTTATACGAGTCTTATCCGATCTTTTCTAAAGCATTTTTCCAAAAAATAATCGATTTGTTTCCCCAATAATCGATTGTGAAAAATAATCGAAATAATGGATTAATCTATTATATTGCGCAGCCCTAATTAAGGGTCTCTGATTCCAAAAAAAAAGTGGGTCTTTCAAAATGGTCTGTCGGGGTGAGTGTTCAAATTTATTTCGACACAAAATCTGGTAAACAAGTAGAGAATGCAACTTTAAATTACCTAAAGTAAGAGAAAGTTATGTGCTCTGCGATTAGTCACACCAGGCAAACAGAATTATCCCCCCCTCCCCGAAAAACTCTTGTTGCTGAGAACCTTCTTTACGTCCCTTTATTAGGTCGGGATGTCACAGCAACACTCTCTCCCTGATGCCATAATATTCCAATCCTCTAGGATTGCTTCTCTGTATTTATATTTTTGCATTGCATTTTCAATAGTATTTTATGAATTTTGCTTGACACCTCATTATTTATGTCTATTTCATCGATTCTACGTGTATTTCCCTTAGTAGGGGCATCACCTCCGAAATTACCTTATATAAAAAGCTTAGAATGAGACAAGACAATAAAGCAACTTGAGGCATATTTTATCCTGGGGGAATCCTATTCATTTTTGCTCTCATCTAGCTATTACTGAAATGGTCAAATCATTGTTAATAAAAGAGTCCAAATTTTCCCCTCCACTCGATTTCTTTTCTTTGAATGTTCTTTTCATTTTTTTTTTCTTTTATTCGGCTATTCTATATTATGACTGACCTTCAGACAAATTATTTATATTTATTTGACCTATAGTTTTTTTGTTCATTAAAAAAAAGGTAAATTTAGCTTGTTTAATGAGATTATGTCACTCTAACTTTGTAATATTGTATTGTATCGATATATCGATAATTCTTTTTTTTACTTTCTCTTACCTACCTCTATATATTTTTTATAAATATAGAGAGAAAAAGTTTTGGTTTCATGTCAAAAATTCGATGTCGAGATTTTGATGGATATACTAGGCCTACACGTTTTTCGTGTTTTTTTTTTTTTTTTTTTTTAAAGGTCTTTTTCGGCATCTAAGGCCATTTAGACCCCATCCCTATTTATTTCAAATGATTTGTAGTCAAATCAAATGAAATAAATTTTTCTCGCTTGGGACGGGAAGCGAACCCGGGACTCCGGTGCGAGATTTCGTGGTTTTCAGCAACATGGTCTGTCTGTGAACAAAATATCTCAAGAAAGAAAAGAGCTAGGAGATTGAAATTTTATATTTAAGTTAGGCACCCCCCTGGCACGTGACACGAAGTTTTTGAACAAAATCGGCCAAAGTGTACTAGTACTTTACTGATGTACTTTTTTCAGTTTTTTCGATTTTCTCAAAATTACTCAAACGATTTTGATTAAAATTCAAAAATCAACTATTTTTTAGATGCTCTTTAAAATGTATATTCTCATTTTGTCATTGAAATCTTTTGAAGACCACTTTACTCTTGTACTTCATATGAAAGATAGATTTTTAATTGGCATTTAGGCAATTCGAAATATTTGCAAAATTCCACTCTCCATTGTGCAAATTTCAAATTAAATTCTATCACATGGGCGTACCCAGCGAGGGACAGGGGGGCAGCTGCCCCCCCCTAGAAGCGACAAAAAAAATTAAATGTTTATAAAGTGATGAAACGAAACAAAATTGGTGGTTGGCGATGGGGAATGATTCTTTTCGTTAGGACTCGAGGGTTTTTAGGCCTTTAATTCGAAGGCTTTACCCCTCTATATAAAAAATAGCTGTCACAATCTGGACGACCATGATCTGCCCCCCCTAGACGACCATGATCTGACCATGCCCCCCCCCCTAGATTTGATCCTGGGTACGCCCATGTTCTATCATGCATCTATTCAAGCCTTAAATACTCATATTATTTAAAAAAAAAAATTATTTCCTAAATAATAAAAATAATAATAAAAAAAAATATATATAGATATAAACTTAATAAGAAAAAATTTAAACTTGTTTGAAAAAATTTCATATTTATATTATTAAAATATTTATTAAAGACCTACTCCTAATTTACTTATTATATTCAACTGGTTTTCTGGTAATAATGCGCTTTTTTATTTCCCGTTTTAAATAAAATTCTTAATAAGAGCATATCAACTATCTTGCTTCTCCTGGCTTAATGACCTTCCAAGAAGTTTTCCATAATAATTGATCAACAATTAAAGTAAAAGTGCACCTCGATCAAATTCGTCTACATTTTAGAGTCTTCGGAGGCGAAATAAAAAACATGTCTATGAAAAATTAAAAAACTACGTCAAGTCCCCTATTTGGGTTAAAAAAGATCAAAGTTTTTAAAGGATAAGAGAAAATGTAACAAATTTGAGGTTCCATAGAAACTATTCATAAAACTGCCTGGGCTCTGAACCCATTCCACTTATTCTCTAAAAAAGGCAAAACTGAATAACGAAAACAAAAGTGAAGATTATTGTAAAAAAATAATAAAATATCAGAATAAAAAAGCCCTCCGGGCTTGGGGTAGTTGGTAGCGCGCCTGCCATGTATACCAAGGGTCGATTATAAAACGTTCTCTCCCCCCTCTTTTTACGAAAAGGATTTATTATAAAATACTTAGCATCTTTTCGATTTACTGAAGTTTAAAGCTGAAGAGTTTGTATTATCGAAAAATTCAAATTATCGAGGTTTGAATTATCGAGAGTCAACTGCATCTTCACCGTAGGAGATCAAATCCCCTTAAGGGAAATATAAAACACAAAAATCGACATCCTCGATGGAGACGAGTTCCCTAAAATAATTGGCAATTTATTTATAAACATTTGGCCTATCTATAAAAAAAAAAAAAAATTAAGAGCCACTTGTCTCTTGTCCATAGTAACAGATGACACACTCAATATCGAGTATTATGGGTGCGATGCCCGTCTCGTAATAAAAGAAATTATCTTTTTGATTAGTTTTAATTATGCATTTTATTTAATGATAATAATAATAATTGCAAATTTTGAATTCTTTATACTTTAACAAGATCAATTCGAGAGATGATTTTTAACGACTTTAAAGAACTCTCTCATTCATCTCTTTCTCTCTGTGGTCTCTAATTAGTCGGATGGCCCGTTAGATGGTTCAGTTGTTAAGCTAACTGTTCATATATATTCTTTATAACATCTCTTGGGCCCACGGGGCGTGGTGTAGAGGTTAGCGTGCTAACCTCATATACCAAACGTCGCGGGTTCGAACCCAGGCAGTCCGATGATTTTATTTAAGCCATCTGGATACAAGATGGCTTAAATAAAAATGCCTGGACCCTAATATATATAAAAAATTCATAAATAACGGTTATCGTAAATGTCCTATATGGCCTGAGCTGCCGAAAAGGCAGTGTGAATGTGTGTGTGAGTGTGAGTGTGAATGAGAAAAAAAGTGTGAATGTTTAAAAAAAAAAAAACATCTCTTGGGGCATCTGAAGAGTTGCCAGACATGAAATTCACTCCAAGACACGGACTATTCATTTAAAGGAGGGTCATGTTTAAAAGAAAAATAAGTGTCCACTGAAGCGCTTTCAATATACGAAAAAGATTTATTAAAGATCCTAAAGATAAAATATAAAAAAAGAGGAAAAACCTTCTTAAAAAAGGAGTAAGATAAAAATTATAATCTGAACATCTTACATCCATATTACATGAGCGTCTAGTTAATAAAACAAGGGAACAGTGCCTGATTTAGCTGGGGTTGAAAGGGGCCTCACCATCGGTGCCCTGAAGAGCCCTTCAAGAGCTCAGGCACGTGTGCCTGATTTGCGTAAATCATGGGCGTGGGCTTTTAAAAATTAGGCCGGGGCCTAAATATGATTGACGCAGGGGGTACGGTTAAGTGTTTTAAGATTTTTTCTGGAGCTGGGCCCCTGTTCCCTCAACATTGGTGGGGCTCGAGCCCCTTGGGCCCCATGGAGTCGGCGCCTATGGCGTATAATATATACCGTATGTTGAAACCCCCAGAAAAAGGATTATTTACCCCAATGATTCATCACTCACTTTTAGCATTTATCTAAATTTTTCAGTTAATCATAAATAAGCTCATTTGATGTCGAAATAGAATATCTGAACTTAAAAAAGATCATTAGCTTTTGGGACCTTTTCAAGTCTAAATCCGACTCTAA
>JAKCPI010020142.1:0-25306 GCA_023213315.1 Euborellia annulipes | reverse complement strand
CTAATAAATATTACAAAATAATCGATTTAGTAACCTTAAATAGATTTTCATTGTGTTTAAATGAGTTTTTCTCAAAATCCCGTTTTTAATATCTCTAACTTTGAAAGGCCGAAACTTTTTTAGTTTTTGAGATATCAAGTGGTTTGGTCTTAAAATGTTCAGGAAATTATCCTCTACAATTAAATATCAATAACTCGCTTTGTGGAATTTGCGACAAGGGCTCCCTTTTCACTTTCCGCATCACATTATATATATATTTGAGTATATTTACATTAGAAAAAAATTGTAATTGTATAAACAAAAAGTAGATTTTTACAAGACAAAAAGGACCGCCTACAGGGAGTTGAGAAGGGATAAATACCAGAGACGGACCTTCTGGGGTCCAAAATACCAAATGGCAAAATGAAATTTATTCATAAAAAAAAATTCTTTGTTTCTTTACGACTGTTTGAGAAATAGGAAGAATTCCCATGCAGGCATCATTAAGAAATCTTACCTAATAATTTGAATTTCTCTGAATTTTCTACCTGCAAAAAAAAATAATTATTATTAATACCATTTATCACTCGGAAAAAATATTAAAAATAAAAACCTGTAAGGGAGCATCTTGTTTCTCGCCATCGCCACTCGCTTGGTCCATTTGAATCTCCCTCTTAAAATGCAAATTGACAATACTAATCTGAAAAACAAGTCAAGGCTGTTAGTTAGTGTTAAAAGGTCAATTATATAAAAATCAGATAAGAAAATAGTATAAATTGCCTCGACTAAAAATAATATATTTTTTAGTTTGCTCATATCTTATCTCTTTTGGTTTAATTATTTTTAAAAATTTCATTATTTTAAAATGCATCATATCATTAAAAATGTAAGTTGTTTCTTTTTTTTTCATTTATTATAATATGACATGATTTTTAAAATTATATATAAAATGTATTTACCAATATACTTTCAATTTAATCCTTCCCTTAATATTTGACATCTAATAAAATTTCTAACCAAGTTCTTATTTCATTATTATAAAATCCATTATTATGGATCTATTATTATTATTTCAATTGTTAAAAATAAATAAACATAAGTGAGAATTGGTAAGAATTAAATTTATACTCTCAATTTTGAAAATGCATTTTGAGTTAAAAAAATAAATAATTTGTTGATGAAAATTCAAACAAGAAATCTTTTGAAGATTTATGAAAAAAATTCAAAATTTGAGTGATTATCAACAGTATTTCTGTTTTTAGCAGGTTTTTAGTTCGTTTGTTACGAAGGGGACCCCCTGATAAGTAAATACACGTCGGATGATTAAATTGAATAGCAAATTCACTGATAAAAACGTTATGTTATGTTTACTTAGGCCTATATGCTAATTTGGTGATATCACTTTCATAAAAGTAATAAATATTACCAAGGATGATAAGGAGAATTATCAATAATATAGTCGATATAAATTAGGAAATTAACTTGGCTACAAGGGCGTACCCAGGATCAAATCTAGAGGGGGGCGGATCTAGGTCGTCCAGGGGGAGGGGGGGGGGGGCAGATCATGACCATCCAGACTTTTTCATATATATATATATATATATATATAGGGGAAAAGCCTTCTAATTAAAGGCATAAAAATCCTCGAGTCCTAACGAGTCCCCGTCGCTATCGCCCTACCTAATTTTGTTTCATTTCATCACTTTATAAGCATTTAATTTTTTTCTTGCTTCTAGGGGGGGAGCTGCCCCCCTGACCCTCGCTGGGTACGCCCATGCTTGGCTATATATATATATATATATATATCTACAACCAACTCGACTCAACTCTAGAAAATTTATTTTAACATATATGATTGTCTTGAAATAATATTTACAAATTTTTTTTTAGGCCAACATAATTAGTATTTTTTTTTTCGACCACTTTATAAATAATAAAATTGTATTTTTTTCAGGTGAGGCATTTTAGTAAGAGTGCAGCCCACTCAGCTTCAGATGTTCTTATCGTATCTGGGGCCCGAACTCCGATTGGCAGTTTTTGTGGCTCTTTATCTTCAGTCTCAGCTTCCGAATTAGGAGCCATTGCTATTAAGGTGTTCATTTTGCAATTACCATTCGATATTCCATTGTAAACCACTTTATAGTCTCTTTAGTCAAAGGTTAGGCGAACTGGTCTCTTTTTTATAGTTCCATCCAACCTTAATTTGTAATAAAAAAAATAATACCCGAAATCTCCATAGATAAAGATTTTCATCAAATGAAGAGGTCAGTCGAGAGGGAGGCGTATTTTGGTTGCTTACAGGACTCGTACTAGAAAAAAATGATCGAAATGTTAAAACCGTTGGAATAAATTTATTGAGCTCAAAGGGTTTAAAATTAATAAAGATTTTTGTCAAAAAAAAAAAACGTGCTTTTCAGAGCTATCCTACGAATAAATTGTGGCTGTAGATATTTAGCAGGAATAATTGCTTTTTTGAGGTTGTGGCTGGTGATGTGATAATAATGAAGTGGAGATATCAGCCAAATTGGAATAATCCAGGTTCAATAAAATTCCCAGAATAAGACGTTTCGGCCTGAATTTATTTGGCCATCTTCAGTTATTGGGAATTATACACATAGTGCAATTGCACATGTGATCAAACCGGGATTTGTCAATAATAAAATTTTTTTCGCTTCATACAAAATTATATGGCTTCTGTGCCCAAGCTCAGAGATAAAGAGGAATATTTAGGGAAGGATGTATGGAAGCAAAGGCAGCCAAAAAAAAAATGCTCTAAATGTTATTACCAACGTTTCGCTGCATTTATTGCTAGACCAACTCTGAGCAAGATATACACCATTTGTATATATTTATAAGCATGATAAACTTAAGTAAAAACAATTAACAATCAGAGTTGTGATGTGCCAAATGGACAAATGTAGTAAATTGCTAAGATTTTAGCAGAAAATAAAAATCAATTTTGTTGAGTTTTATTATTATTTATTTACTGTCAAAAATCTTAGCAATTTACCTTTTTCTAAAAAAATAATTGTATAAATTTTATATGTACTGTATATATTTTAGAATGGATTGAAGATGGTACATAATAAATGCATTGAAATATTTCCTGATTCGTAAAAAGCATTCAGAGGATTTTCTCTTGGCTCCCTCTGCTTCCATACATCATTTACTAAAGCGTGGAGGTCCTGGTTCGACTCCAGGGGGTGCATTTTTGCCCAATCTTAAGCACAAATATATCTCGCAAATTTGCTATCTTAAACGATATATTGACTGGCTAATGAACAGTCTATTTGAGCATTGATTGAAAAAATTCCATGTTTTTCTAACAAAGTTCTACATAGTTAATATTATCATTTACTAAATATTATTGATGATCAAACATAGACACTTTCAAATTAATAAATCAGAAATTATATATATATATATTAAAGAAAGAAATTATATATATAACGTTTGGAGCCGTGAAGAAAATTCATACAATTTAATATTAGGGCAAGGGCGGATCCTGAGGTGTTTCTCGGGGGGGGGGGGGGTAATCTGGTGTGACTGGTCGCACAGCACACAATTTTTTCTTAATTTCGGAAATTTAAAGGCGCATTCTGTACTTGTTTGCCAGAATATAAATACAAATCAAATTTTTAAGTATTAATATTTAAAATTTTACATTAAAAATAACTTTTTTTTTTTTTTTTTTTTTTCAAAAAAAAAAGTATTTTTTTCAAATCTCAGGGGGGTAATTACCCCCTTACCCCCCCCCCCCCCCCCTGTATCCGCCCTTGTATTAATACAATTAATTAATTAATTCAAATAGCCGACAAAAGATTTCAAACACTTCAAAATTTCTACTCCCCCTCCACCTGTTCGTTGAGAAAACAATTAATTGGTTCAAAATTAATTTCTATTAGATAATAGCACAAACCTTAAATAAGAATGCCTGGATACATATAATTATTAAAATAACGGTTATCGTCAAAAGTCTTATATGGCCTAAGTTGCCGAAAGAACTGTGTGTGTGCGTGTGAGTGTTGATGAGAAAGCACAAACCTCTTTCACTTATTCAATAAACTGTACATATATTGTATATGCCTATTTTGTAGAACGCAGTGGAAAGAGCTGGTCTAACAGCCGAACAAATAGATGAAGTCTATATGGGAAATGTGTGCCAAGCTGGTCTAGGCCAATCTCCAGCAAGACAAGCAGCAATCTTTGCAGGTATTCATTGATTTTTGTTGTAATATAATTTATGACTTTCTTCATCTTAACATGCTATTAATTTTTTTTTTTTTTTAGGTTTATTAAAAACTACAGATTGTACTACAATTAATAAAGTATGTGCATCAGGAATGAAATCAATTATGCTGGCCGCCCAAAATCTCCAAACAGGTCAGGCTAAAACGATGATTGCAGGTGGAATGGAATCGATGAGCAATGTGCCTTTTTATATGCGTCGAGGGGAAACCAGCTACGGTGGCATATCTCTTGTGGTAAATATGAACGTTATCTAAAAGTGTATGCTAAAAAAAAAAAATGAAATGATTTGTTCTGTTTACCCCTTAGGATGGAATTGTACATGACGGACTGACTGATGTCTATAATAAAATCCATATGGGCAATTGTGCTGAGAATACAGCAAAAAAATTGAGCTTAACCAGAGAGGCTCAAGATAATTTTGCCATTCAGAGTTATAAACGAAGCGCTGAGGCTCACCAAAAGGGCGCACATTCAGCAGAAACTGTTCCAGTTACCATCAAGGGAAGACGAGGTGATTTTAGCAACCATAAGTAATTTAGTCCAAGAGAGTTCTAACTCCAGCCTAAGGGTCAATTGAGGTCCCCCCGAGACTTTTAGGAAAAATCTGGTGTGACTGGTCGCACATAGCTCTTACCTTCGGTAATCGAAAGTTGTGTTCTGTGCTTTTTACACTAGATTTTTTGTGTTGAGATATTTTTAGTTTCCACCAATATAAATATTAAAAGATGTAATAAAATTTATAAACATGGGATAATATTTATATTTTGTTACATTGGTAACCATTTCTCCTATCAGTACCAGAGAAAAGTCATCTTCAAACAATTTTGAGAGCAAAATGAGAATATACTTATTAAAGAGCATCTAAAAAATAAATGATTTTTGAATTTTAATCAAAATCGTGAGATATATATATAGGTAAGAGTACTTTAGTTCTGGATGAGAATGGTTAAATTTGTTTTAGGGAACTCTTCTTTTGATATTACCATAAGCAGGATCTTTTGTGTTTTAAATAATATTTAAAACAAATACATATTAATCGAGGGTAGTATCAAATGAGAATAATGCAGCTATATTTTTTTCTTTATATTAATATATTTATTTTATTTGTATGTGTGACGTTTCGGCTCTATATTGCAACCATCTTCAGAGCTGACAAAAGTTCTTTATTAGGATTAGGTAGGCCTAGATGTAGGCAGCCAGCAAGTGATAAAATAATTTTTATTTAATTATCGTCGACGTTTCGGAATCACATCGATCCCATCTTCAGGACGATAATGGGATTGATGTGATTCCGAAACTTCGACGATAATTAAATAAAATTATTTTATCACTTGCTGGCTGGCTACATCTACCTAATCCTAATAATTACCTCCTCAGCCATCGAATTTCTTCTACTCAAAAATTCTTATATAGAAGTGTCAAAGTGGATTTTATCTATTTTTAGAACCTCCTTGTTATATAATAAAAATGAAGGTTCTAAAAATGTATAATATCCAATATGACCCGAGAATCCAAAAAAAGTGCTTTTCGCGTGTGTCTTGATTAAAATTCGAAAATCAATTATTTTTTAGATGCCCTCTCAAATGTATATTCTCATTTTGCCCTCAAAATTGTTTGAAGCACACTTTACACTTGTACTTTATAGTAAAGATAGGAGATATGGGTGCCATGGTAAGAAAATATAAATGTTTCTATTCATATGCTGATTCAGACGAGATTTATATCAATTAAATTGACTTTGCAGCTTCTTCGCCGTAGACGGATGGTTGATCAAAAAAATTATAAAAACGTTGTATTCTTTTTGGAACACCCTGTATATATATTTAATGAGTGACCGGCCAATCCAAGATAATTCAATTGAAGGGGTGTGTAAATATATATATAATATAATTATATTATAATAATATTTGTTAATAAGCCAGATATGCATATTTATATTACTTGTCTGAAAATGCACATGCCGCACATGATTAAAGAAAGGCGAGTTTCGAGCTAACAGAAGCAAAGTTGCAAGATTGACATGTCAAAGCCCTCCTGGCTTTTATTTCCGCTCATCATCTCAGATTACTGGCCTAAGAAAATTTATTCAGGCCCGGTATGCCCACCCCTAATCAAAAAATAATTTTGTTTCAGGCAAACCAGATGTTGTTTTCTCACAAGATGAAGAATATAAACGAGTCAACTTCGACAAGTTTTCTAAACTTGCTACAGTTTTTCAAGTAAATTTATTATTTTATTAATTTAATTTTTTTTTTCTCTATTAATAGGTTTGTTCTTTTCACTTGCCATATAAAAAGTGCACGTTATCTTGGCCAAAAGGTGCAAGATTTGCTAGCGTACACCTAACGTGCAAAATTGAAATGAACAGAATGCAGGGCAAAATGTGTAAATTATACTGCAATGCCAAGCGAAACGAACAGACCTAAAATGATAAGAAGAGAGGATGTCAGCCAAAAGGAGAGCCTTTATCGAATAAAAATCTCCATTCAGAAGACGTTTCGGGTTTAATTAAATAAATCCATCATCAGTTCTTAAGAGATTTGTTGTGATGAGCCCCAACTATATTCTTTTAATTATTTGATTGGCCCACGGGGCGTGGTGTAGAGGTTAGCGTGCCTACCTCATATACCAAACGTCGCGGGTTCGGACCTCAGGCAGTCCGATGATTTTATTTAAGCCATCTGGATACCAGATGGCTTAAATAAAAATGCCTGGACCCCATATATGTATATTTATTAATAACGGTTATCGTAAATGTCTTATATGGCCTGAGCTGCCGAAAAGACAGTGTGAATGTGTGTGTGAGTGTGAGTGTGAATGAGAAAAAAGTGGCGTGGAATCCCCCAATGTTTAAAAAAAAAAAAAAAAAAAAAAAAAAAAAAAAATTATTTGATTGTTGAGACGTTGTTGAGACTCGGCGTTGCTGTTGGTATTCCACTGCCACCACCCATGTAATTACAGGTACCTGAGAACCTTCTCTTAAAGAGTCGATGAATGGGGTGTCAACTGAGACCTCTTGATTGTATTTTAATAGTTTTAATAAATGAATAATAAAATGATTGGTAGAAAATAATTGTTGAAATAATTGATTGGTAGAAAATAATTTGTTGGTAGTCAATACACCGTGTGGTGTTCGTATTGATATGAGCTGTACCGCCCTTGTGTCTTGGGCCTTTTATTAACTTTAGAGAGAGACGACAAATCATCACTCTCTTTGTGTGTGCAATCTTAGCTGGGTCAGTTGTTTATCTTATTTTAGAAAAAGAGTCCACGTGCAGGATGTTTATATTATCCTGGCATCTTTATGACCATATTAGTTGGATTTATCGATTATCTATCAATAAAAGAAATCTTTCTTATTCATCTTTGAATTTTATATTATTAATTCAATTGCTTAATAATAATAATTAGAATTTTAAAAACTCGCCTCACAACAGATTATTGGCAATCTCAAGGTGTACAGTGGGCGTCACAATTAAGTCCCCACCTGATAGCTAGAGCCTTAAGTATATGGTATATGGTGAAATAATTTTAAATTTGAAAAGGTAAAATAAAATCATATCTACCAGATTTTACGTTATACCTTCTCGGTCATTAAAATTATTTCACTTTACACCATATACTTAAAGCTATAGCTATCAGGCGGGGACTTAATTGTGGCGCTCATTGTACACCATTGAGGTGCAGATAGAGTTGTTATATATAAACTTTTAACATACAAAATTATATAAAAATACAATATTTGCATATCAGATGTCAGATGCTCATCAGTCAATTAGGCCAAGTCTCAAATGTATACGTATAATGTGTAAGAAATACATTTGAGACTTGGCCTCGTTGACTGATGAGCATCTGACATCTGATATGCAAATATTGTATTTTTATATAATTTTGTATATGTTTATAAACCTCTATCTGCATCTCAATGGTGTACACCTTGAGATTGCCAATAATCTCTTAAGAACTGATGATGTATTTATTTAATTAAACCAGAAACGTCTTCTGAATGGAGATTTTTATTCGATAGAGGCTCTCCTTTTGGCTGACGTCCTCTCATTCCAATCGTTGAACAGCCACTTCTCATATCAACATCTTCGAACAGACCTAATATGTTTGTTATTTTAGCGCGAAGGAGGGACGATTACAGCAGGCAATGCTTCGACATTGAACGACGGCGCCGCTGCTCTTGTCCTCATGACCGAAGCAGCTGCTGAGAAGGAAGCTGGATGTCGACCCCTTGCAAGGATCATTGGCTTTCAAGACGCAGCCACAGATCCAATCGATTTCCCAATCGCTCCTGCATTGGCAATCCCTAAGGTTCTTATTAATAATAATAAAATTTCTGTCAAGTGACTAAATTAATTTTTTTTTCTTTTAATTTAGCTTTTAGCTAAACATGGATTAAAAACCGAAGATATTGCTCTGTGGGAAATTAATGAAGCTTTTAGTGCTGTTGTGCTCGCTAATCAAAAGATTCTCGCCTTAAATCCAGAGAAAGTGAATAGAGATGGAGGTGCTGTAAGCTTGGGACATCCCATTGGGTAAGTGCAAAAAGACGTCGTTTCGGAAGTCTCACGCCTCCCTTCTTCAGGACTAATGTGGTTTTAGAAAATTAACCTTCCGGTTAATTCCCCCCTCCTGAAGAAGGGAGGACGTTTAAGACTCCCGAAACGTCGACTGTATAGAGGAATTAAATTTTGGCCTGAATACACCTCCATTAACAAGCGTTATTATTTCAATATCTACACCAGGCTTTCCCAATTTTTATTACAAAATTAAAAGAGCATATCCGTATCTGGTTCATTTAATTTTATACTATTTCAATTTTCCATATATACCGTTGCGTGGGGTGTTAAGACTCTTCCGATATCTCAAGTATAAATAAAAATATAAGACGTTTCTTGTCCTTATACTGTTGTAGATTGTAAGATTTTTGTTATGAGTGAAAACAAAATTGGTTTTGATTGTCAAGTAGTTTGAAAAGAAGAAATTAACAGAAGCAGGCGAGTGTGGCCAGCCAGCATGGAATAAAAATATCGTCGATGTTTCGGGAACGCATCGTTCCAGGACCATAAATTGATGTATTTAATAGGAGAATTAAATTCACAAGATTTTCTGTTTCAATAATATATTAATTTGATATTAACACTTTATACGTATTTCGACACCATATGTGTCATCTTCAGAAGCGAATTACATACTCAGTATGTATACGTATAAAGTGTTAATATCAAATTAATATATTATTGAAACAGAAAACCTTGTGAATTTAATTCTCCTATTAAAGCATAATGTTTCAACTAGAGCCAACGGTTACCAGTTTAAAATTAATATTCATAAATTGATGAATACAAATCGGTTCATTCAAAAATATAACATTACATTTGCATACACCATTAGATGACAATTGATTGTATATGAGTAGGTGCCTGGGCT
This sequence comes from Euborellia annulipes, assembly GCA_023213315.1. Classification (NCBI taxonomy): domain Eukaryota; kingdom Metazoa; phylum Arthropoda; class Insecta; order Dermaptera; family Anisolabididae; genus Euborellia; species Euborellia annulipes. Next base: position 15,640 of record JAKCPI010020142.1, on the reverse strand, counting down.
GTATTTTTTTATGAAAAATGGGCTCGAAACATCAGCACTGGCCAAGATTGAAAGACTTCAGAACGATGCGTTCCCAAAACGTCGACAATATTTAAATTAGATTTTTACACCATGCTTGCTGCCTACATCCACCTGCATCTGTTAATTATCACTCAGGCATCGAATTTCTTATTTTCAAAATTTGCTTTATTTGATTCAATTTACATATCTGGACATGTATACAGTTTCTTCGATCTTCAAGAAATTGTTTTTTAAAACGAATACCACTTGTTTTAAAATTGTCAAATTTATGATGGTTGTTGCCCTTGACCCGAAGACACTAGCTTCTCGGGCTGGGGTTCCGGGTTCGCCTCCAGTCCCAGGCGAGAAAAATTTATTTCATTTGATTTGACTACAAATCATTTGAAATAAATAGGGATGGGGTCTAAATGGCCTTAGATGCCGAAAAAGACCTTTAAAAAAAAATGATGGTTGTTTATTTGTATCTTTGTTTTAGCCTGAAGATGGGGAACAATACTAATAAAAGGATTCAACAGAATAAATAACAATTTAAAAAAATTTTTTGCTTTCCTTAAACTCGGAATTATTTAATTAATTAATAAATTGTTTTTAGCATGTCTGGTGCCCGAATCGTTCTTCATTTGGCATACTCCCTGAAGCCAGGCGAGAAGGGTGTTGCTGCCATTTGCAACGGCGGAGGTGGAGCCTCCTCTATCCTCATCGAACGTCTGTGAGTAAATTATCTATTCTATCAATGATCTGATGCATTCATCGAAAACGAACGCCTTGTCAATAATTTTTTTATGTCTAATTAGGTGAGACTGATATCTTTTTTTTTTTTTATAAAAATTATATATTTATGATGATGTTTATAAAAGAAAAATATTTTAATAATGTACATACATACAAATATTTTTATAATAATTTTTAATATTGTTTTTGTTGAGAGAATAAATGATGTGAGCAAACCTCATTTCTGTTTATTACTAATGTCCCTCAGCCTAAAAACACCGAATCGAGGATTACGGCCAGATTTGATTCTCTTCACCAAAGATCCTTGTCCTCTCTGCGACGTTCTAAAGGTATTTTTATTATTTTTTTTTTTTTTTTTAAATAATATTGGGTTGATGCATAATTATCCGGTGCGTTTATATCGGCGCGTTTTTCATCAGTGAAAGTAGCGTTTTGTATGAAAATAATCTTCTCTATTGTTTCAGAAAAAGGCGTGTCGATAACCATAGTCATATTCGCCATATTATGCTCTACCACTTCGAGAAAGGATGGAAAGCAGCACAGTCATTGCGCGATCTCAACAAACTTTTTGTCCCACCACCCACACCACATAGCCTTCTTACAGCGGACATGTTTCTGTATTCCTTTGGGGGAAACACCTGGCGCAACGCAAACCTTCTTTCTTTTGAAGTTTTTGAAGAGAAGCGATGACCAGTGTTTGGGAAATTAAGCATATTTTGATTTGTCTACTTCATGACGTAGACAAATACGTAGACAAAGTAGACAATGTAGACAAAGACGTAGACAATGAAGATAAATTGCTCAGCGCTTGTTTTCATTGGCTCTCATCTCAGATCAGTGATCTGTCATTTCTAGAAACAGCCTAGAAATTCATATACATAAAAATGTCTAAACGCGGAAGACCAATAAACAGACATTTTAATGAATTAAAATTTGAATTAGGGAAACAAAATGAAAAATATGTTGCAGTGTGTCTTTTTTGCAAAAAAACCCCTGCATAATACAGCTTCTAATATCTAATTCAAATAAAAGTCACTTAAAATCAAGAATACCGCCATTATCAACGCTGGCAGATGTTTCTTTTTCACCCAATATCTCGCTATATTTGATATTCCACTTTAAGCGAGAATATTGGAGTAACGAACACTAAATTTTATATATATATATATATATATATACAATTTATTAAGTGTTCATTACTCCAATATTCTCGCTTAAAGTGGAATAGAAAAATTGTAAAATCACTCTTTACCTATTGATTTCGTGTATATTAGTATCAAAAAATTATATTTATGACGATACATAAAAAATTATGGTGTTGTTAGTCCCGCCAAATTTTTAAATTTTAATTGTCTACATTGTCTACTTTGTCTACATGGATATTGTTCATTTGTCTACATACATTGTCTACCCGTAGATAATTGCGTAGACAAAGTAAAGAAGACAATTCGCCCAACGCTGGCCATGACTCATCCCCACTGACAAGATTCTTCAAAAACGGTGTTTGTTCGTTTCGCTGCTCCGAGTTACTCGGTGAAAATTCGAACGCGATCGGCTCACAGTTTTTGAGGCGACGAACGACCGTGGATTGATTGGCAATGAAGTCTTCAGCCAGCATTCGTGTTGTCAGGCTCTCGTCCTCTTCCACGGCTGCCAAGAGCCTGATCGTCGAAATCCGATGGCCGACCTCTTCCTGGCTTATCCTTCAAGCTGGTATCACCTGATTTGAAACGGGCAAACCACTCCCTATTGTTCCTTTGCCAAAAAGTTCGTTGAGATCGCGCAATGACTGTGCTGCTTTCCATCCTTTCTCGAAGTGGTAGAGCATAATATGGCGAATATGACTATGGTTTTCGACACGCCTTTTTCTAAAACAATAGAGAAGATTATTATTCATACCAAAACGCTACTTTTCACTGATGAAAAACTCGCCGATATAAACGCCGGATAATTATGCATCAACCTAATATTAATAGAAATGGGACAAGTGGCGTTTCATCTCCTCCCTTATTTGCACAAAGTTTGTCCAGAATTAAAGCATTTCCTCGCCTTTGGTCACACATCCAATCAAGGACGAAGAAGTCTAATCATATTGTTTGTTAGCGTTCTCGTTTAAGGGCCGGCTGCTTCACTTCTAATTAACCAGCTATCCCTCGGATAAGCTAGTTGACTATGACTTTCCACATCTAGTTGAGCTAATCATATAATTAAATAACAGCACATATCGTAGTTAACTAGCCAAGACCCAAAGTTCGGCATGAGGCTTAACTAAGGGGTGATGACCAGGTACATAAATGATGATTTATGGACCTGGTCATCGCATACTGTGTATATATTTATTGTAGTTTATATTTATTGTATACGTTGTTCAACAATGTATAAAATCCACTATGACACTTTCATAATGACTTTTCGCCAGTTCTGAAGATGGTCCAAACACGGGACCAAAACGTCAGCTGTGCGAATTGAATAAATAAAGAAAAGAAAAACCTTAGCTGCATCTCTCATTGCATATCCCTCTTATTAATAATATATTTATATACATTTACATATGACAACTCCAGATTGCCTGATGATGGTCGAATAAATTTGGACCGAAACGTGGCGAATCTTTGGGAGTTTCATTGATTTAGAGACCCTCCTTCCTGGCTGCCATTGTTCAAATACCAATCATAGCCAATTCCACACTCGAGAAACAAAGTCCTTTATTCCACAGCCTACGATTAAAGTAGTCTTTTTATATATTCTCCATTTCTCATTAATATTACTAGAAAAACCAATTTAATATTATTTTTATTTTTTTTTATTAATTAAATCTTTTGTTCGATTTCTCTATACACATCCCTACATTTTAACATAATTTGACAAGAGTAATTTTTATATATATTACTCTTGTCAAATTATGTTAACTTGTTTCCACTCCTGATGTCAAACGTCGACCAAAGATTTAATTAATAAAAAAATATATATTCCTCCGTTTTATTCTTCACCTACGTAGTCTTTTTTTTTAACATTCACACTTTTTTCTCATTCACACTCACACTCACACACACATTCAGACAGTCTTTCCAACTCAGGGCATTTAAGACTTTGACGATAACCGTTGTAATTAATATATATATTTGAGGTTCAGGATTTCATTTACCATCTGATCCAAATGGCTTAAAAAAACATCACTCCTGGGCCGAACCCCGACGATTATAGAGGACCCCCCCAACACAAGGAGTCTTATTTTTCATTAGTTGAGAGAAAATTGACTGCCCAAATGAGACTCATCTTCTGGACGAGCTTTGTTATCTTAAATTAAGAAATAAAAAAATAATTAAAAAAAAAAATTAACATAGTAATTTTTTCCTTTAGGACGAAATTGAACCATTCAAGCATCGGTTTAATCTGAAGACAGTAAACATTGAAGAGGCAGGAAATGAAAAGTGGCGGTATTTATACCGTTACGAGATTCCGGTTTTGCATTTGGATGGCAGATTTGTTTGCAAAAATAAATTGAATAGAAAGGCATTAGAATGGGCGTTAGAAGAATACGAGAAATCCTAGGATTTATTTATTTATTTAAGCCTGTAAGATGCTATCATCCATCAATCATACAGAGATTCTTTCATACAATTCGTTTTTTTTTTTCTAAAATCTAAAATCCTCTTGGAAGATATTTAATTAAAAAAAAAAAAAAAAATTATGAAAATAAATTTTTCATATTTAATCAACAAATGAATTAAATTCATTGATTCGTTTAAAATATCATTAAATTAAAGATAAAAAGAGAGGAAGGGGGAGGGGAGGGGGGCAAAATCTGGCGTGTCCCACCCTCCGTTAAGTTGTCTCCATCATATCTTGGTTCAAGTCCTCTTTATTGTTATTATTTGATGTGGAACCGTTGTTATTATTATTGTTGTTGTTGTTGTTGTTGTAGCGAGTTCCGATTCTTCTGCTTCTTCTCGAGTTTTGAAAGGAAAGGTGGAACTCGGCGGTTGCCAAACCATTAACGCCATCGAAGGCTTCGGTTGTCTGAAATTAAAGAATCAAAAGTATTTTTTAATCATCTTTGTTTCATGAGTTGTTATGCAGCGATATCGCCTTAAGCACACCTCCCCACCCCTCCTTTTTTTTTGGGGGAGAAAAAAATAGTTGCCAATTTTCGATGGAAAAACTGGAGAGAGAAAATACACTCATGGACAAAATTAGCGAAACGACAAAAAAATAAATGGTTTGAATTATTTTATTTTTTGATTTTTTTTTTTTTTTTTTTAAGTAATTTTTATATTTTTAAACTAATTTCGACATAAATAAAATAATTATATTTTAAAATAATCAAAAATAACAAAAGATACTATAATTTTTATCTTAAACTTAATAGCTCTCGGGCCTTGGTGTAGGGTTAGCATGCTGGCCATCGGTCCCAAGGGTTGCGGGTTCGCAACCCGTCTCATGCGACAGTTTATTTCAATTTAATTGGCTACCAATAAATTGAATTAAATAGAGACCGGGTCTAAATGACCTCCGTTGCAGAAAAATTAAAAAAATAAAAAAAATTTTACGTTATCGAAAATTCATTATTTAAGTGACTTATTAAATTAAACTAAGATTAAAAATATTTAATAAATTAATCAAGAAATCAAAAGATTAGAGTTTTTTTTTTGTTCCTCTAATTCCATGAGTGTATTTTTCTTTTTATTTATTATTTATTTATTCAATGAAATTTTAATTAAGTATAATAGGCGGATGCGAGTGTTTGTGTTTATTGGGCCGGCGACCTGGGATAAGGGAAGTCCACCCGCCGCGAAATCGTAGAGGCCCTGGTTCGACTCCAGGGGGCGCAATTTTTGCCCAATCAAACACGAACATATCTCGCAAATTTGTTATCTTAAACGATATATTGACTGGCTTATTTACAGTCTATTTGAGCGTTGTTTGAAAAAAATTCCATCTCTTTTCAAGCAAGCTCTACTAATTAATATTTATTTTTTTTATTAAGTGTAATAATATATTGGAATATGAAAATAAAAAAATATGTATTGAATTATTTTCGTGTTTTTTTGTAGATATTAAAATCCATTTGTCCACGTATCTACTTGTTGCATTTGCCCTTATTAATTCGAAATAAAAAAAACAACGACAACAAGTGAATTGTGATCGTTTTAATTGTGGTATTCCAAATAAACTGTCAACCCCCCGTGGCCGAGACAGCTTAAGTTGTTAATAATGATAGTCTGGAAGCCAAAGGGTCGGGGGTTCGGATCCCAGGCAGCGCGATGAATTTATTTAGATCATTTGGAAACAAAATGCTATAAATTAATATGCCTGGACCCTCTAAAAAAATCGTTAACAAAATTTGTATCGTTTAAAAGTCTAAATGGCCTAAGATGCCGAAAAGACTAATAAAAAAAAAGCCAGTTTGATATAGCTTGAACTAGAAGTTGTTTAATTTCATTAACACGATAAATAGAAGATGATTATAAGAATAAGAATAAATGCAAATCTAAAAAAGTTCAAAAATAAAAATGCTTACAATCGTTGTAGTAAAATATGTGTTGGCAAAATATTTGTTTCATTTTGAATGGATTTGAGCTCCTCGCTGAGAATGAGACGCGGTGATGTCGATTCCGATGATTGTGGGGTTGGATCCTGGACAAATTCGAATTAAAAAAATAATAATTTCGTTTAAACAAAAATTTGTTGTTCAAGTTCAGCAATTGTGAATATTTTCAGCTTATTTTAGTTAAATATTATATGCAAAGAAATAAAACCAACAATTTTTTTCACAATCCCTCGCTTATATTAGCATGTGTCGTGTGATCGTGTTAAAATTGGATGTTTAGATTTTGATGGAATTACACGTTGGTGAGGGCCGTTGATTCCAAAAAAGGGAGTCCCGCAAAATAACTCGCTGTCTGTCTGTGAGCAAAATATCTCAAGAACGGAAAGAGGCATGCATCACTAAGCCCGTGAACAAAATCAACCAGGGTACTAGAACTTTACTGGTGTACTTTTTCAGTTTTTTTCGATTTTCTCAAAATATGTTCTTTTTGATTAAAATTCATAAATCAATTATTTTTTTTAGATTTTTTTTAAAATGTATATTCTCATTTTTCCTCAAAAATTGTTTAAAGCACACTTTAATTTACTCTTGTACTTTATATGAAAAATAGGAGAACATGGAGTGAATACGATATATGAAAAATCAAAAAATCTGGTGTGACAAGCACGTGCGAATATCGAAGATAAGAGAAAGTTGTGTGCTGTGCGATCATCAGTCCAGATTTTTTACTCACATCACTTTATTGGAAATTATTTCAGGCAAAATAAACATTTCAATACATCAATATCAAAAGCTGGTTTTATTTCCCCAACAATTTAAAAAAAATGTATTTACAATTATTTAAAAAAACAAAATTCAACTCACCGCTGGAGGCTCAGCAATATGTAATCCCTGCATATGTGCAATCATCCTTTCCTCGGTTATTTGTAATTTATTCGGCGGGGTTTTACTAAAAATATTAAATATATTAGATATATTGTCTCCTTATATTTTTAACTTATATATTAGGGTGGTCCTTAGCTTAGAATTTAAAACAACGAATTTATAGGAATTTTAAGATAGTAAATAATATTCTAAGTAAAAATTAACTTGCCCTCGGGCGTGGCGTAATTGGTTGCGCGCCTGTCTAGTACAGTCCCCACCTGATAGCTTTAGGTATATGGTATAGAATATGGTAAATGGTCAAATAATTTTAAAAGGTAAAATAGAATCATCTGAACCAGATTTTACGTTTTACCTTTTCGGTCATTAAAATTATTTCACAATACACCATATGCTATACCATATACTTAAGGCTAAAGCTATCAAGTGGGGACTTAATTGTGGCGCTCACTGTACCAGAATACCAAGGGTAGAGGATTCGGATCCCAGTCAGTCCGATGATTTTATTTAAGCCATTTGGATACTAAATGGCTTAAATAAGAATACCTGGACCCTCAACTGATATATTTACAAATAACGAGTATCGTTTAAAGTCTTAAATGGTCTGAGTTGCCGAAAAGACTGTGTGTATGGGTGTGTGAATGGAGTGTGAATGGAAAAAAGTGTGTGTTTAATTAACTCAAATGACAAATTGAAACTAGTCTACAGAGATATGCTTTTAATTGGTTCAACATGAATACCCTTTACTCTCACCCCCAGCCGCGCCCAGCCAATCATTCAATTTCTATGTTTTGGTTTTTGGCGTTGTCTTGACCCTCATTGCTTTTAGACTTAATAAAATAGACCCGTCAAATGTTGCTAAACATTTAATAGAATAGAGAACATCGAATTGATCCATGAGGCCAGAAAGGGAGCAAAATTGGATATCTTGGAAGCATTGGAAATTCACAAAGCAGTCAAAATCTAATGAATGAACAGTTAATGTTGCTTCAAACACCTTTGTTTAACATTTTTGAATAGAAATCCCTAAGTGGTTCCTATGGCTTTTGTTTCATCACCAAGCACGACTTTCCTGAAAAAATTCCCTTCTCTTTCCCCTACCTCCTCCTTCACACCACTCTGACTACCCCAGTTGAAAAAAGAAAAATGCGATTCCATTCAGTATGTATGTAACTCACTTCTGATGATGAGACTTGTGTCGAAATGCGTATAAAGTGTTAATGTTAAATAAATAAATCATTGAAACAAAAAACCGTGTGTATCATACTTGAATTTAACTCTCCTATTAAAGCATAATGTTTCAACTAGAGCCAACGGTTACCAGTTTAAAATTAAATAATTTCCTATGGGAGAAATCGTAACTTTATCAATTAATAACTCAAAAAGTTATAGGAATTTCGGGATGAAAATAATTTTCCTGTAATCAATCCCTAGAATGTCCTCTTTAAGCATAAAAAATTTCGTTTCAAAATTCCAACGGGAAGTTGCCCAAATAGAACATGACAGACAGACGGACATTAGCGAATTATATAAATAGATGATATCAAAAAAAATTTTTAACGAAAGTTTTTTACTTAACAGCTTTTTAAAAATCGCTCTTACTCTGTATTACAAATATCTACAAATTACTTACAAATCTAAGTCAGGATCAATTTTCCTTTTACATGGAGAAGTAAATGTAGATATATTACTTCCGTATGTGCCTGCAGTACTAACAGGAGGCATTTTGAGTGCTGGAACTGGCTGACCATGTCTGGAAAAGATTAAAAGATTTTGTTAATTTAATTTCCTCTGAAGTTGAAGATCAGAACGATTAAATTTAGAATTATATATTTATTTATTAAGGCAAATTCAAAAAAAAAAAAAAAAAAAAAAAAAGATCTTGGAAAAAATAAAACACATTTTTTTTACTTGTCATATCGTGAGCATAGATATAAGTTCTCCAAGCTTGAACTTTCATTTGCCTTCGAATATCAATATATCCGTTTTAAACCAGAAACCCTTATTTAATCCATATGGCTTAAATAAAATGTTCGGACTACCTGGGGTCCGAACCCGAGTCCCTTGGTATACAAGGAAGGAGCGCTACCTACTACACCAAGTTCGAGGGCTCTTAATTATCATTATTGTATGAAATTCCTATCAGGATCCCCGTTTATTTACCCGAGGTGCTTTCGTGCACGGAGACACACACCTCAAACCCAGCCGGCCTCTGGCCGTAGCCATCTACCGGCACCCCGTGAAGTTACATCATCTCCTATCTCTAACTCCTCCTCCTGCTTTCGTCTCTAACTAGTGAACTAATCCTTATTTCTGGCTCCAACCGGCTCCTTAAGGGGCCCTTACACGATCAATCATACTGTCAGTCTGACTGAATCAGTCCAACCGTCAGTATTTTCTTCATTAAAGTATAATTTTACACGTAGCATTCAGACTACCAGTCAGAATAAAGTTTTTTTTAGCTCATTCGACTGTGGGAAGCCACTAATTTTTCTTCTTAACTAAACTAACTTTGCTCCCTGCCACTAAGTAACAATAAAAAAACAAAAAGAAAACGGCCATCAGTCTTCAGTCTTGCCCATACACGTTCAGTCAAAACGCCAATCAGCTCAAATACTGTCAGTATGATTGATCGTGTAAGGGCCCCATTATATCCAACCTCTTCTATGCTATGGAGGATTCCTATTTTGAGGAGGGGCTCGCTCAACACCGACTCCTTTCGAACAATGCATCACTGAGGGGGACCTTCTTTACGTCTCTTCCACAGAACTGGATGTTACGGCAGCAAATCGCTCTCATCGTAGAATTGCCTGGGGGCTATTGTGATGAAATACCATCTAGTGCCTGCTTGAAGATTTGTTTACATTAAATAAATATTAATGAAAAAAATCCAGCACTCCCAAGTTTTGAACAGGATTCTTCTTTGTAGAAGCCGACACCCTTGCCCGCTACACCAGCGAGCCCTCCGTTTAATTTCTTAATGAAAATCGGTTCTTAATTATAAAATAAACATCGTAGTTTAGTTTTTAAACAAAGTCTTTATAATAATTCAAAGGGTTTGGCCGATTTTATTCAAAATCTTTTTTGTTTCTTGCCAGGAATTAAATATTTAAATTTCGACTCCATAGCTCTTTTCGTTCTTGGGATATTTTGTTCACACGCTCTCTCACACATTTTCTTTTCTTTTTCATTTATTCGGCCATTAGCCAGAGGCCATGGGCCCTCGCACACCTCCAACCATTTCGCGAGACCCACTTTTTTTAAATCAGGGACCTTTAAAATGTGTATTTCTCAAAATCAAATTTTTGACACAATCGCTATATCGTATTACAAATACAGTATATTTGTGAACAAAGAAAGATATTGACTCCAGCAAAGATAGAATAAGATTTTCTTTCTATCCTTACCCAAAAATAGGAGGCTGAACTCCAACAGGAAGACCCCAAGGCATAACAACGGGGGGGTGAATGGAGCCAGGCCTCTGGACTCATTCCTCCTGCTATCGGCTGGGGAGGAGTTGCCTATAAAAAATTAAATAAATAAATACAAGGAAAAAAAATGACTAATGATTAATTTATTACCTGAGAATCCAAAGGCTTCCTCGTATGAGGGTTTGAAGGTGCGCCAAAAACATTTTTAAAATCTCTTTTATTTATAATTATAATTATTAATTTGATGAAAATATCATTTATTAAAAATGAAAAATTAAAATTACAAAAAAAAGATTTAAAATATATAAAAAAGTTAAAAAAACTAGAAGATGATTAACATTTTTTTAACATTTCCACTGTCATTTTGGATTACAAAAATAGAATACAAATAAAATAAAACATAACTTTTTTTTAGCAACCCTCAGATAAAAAGTCAAGACTTTATGTTATTAAAATGTCAGAGAATTGTGGAGAATGATGTTTGATAGATAAGTACACGATGAGTTCAGGTATTTTTTCAAATAATTTGAATGAAAATGTCAACAGAACTTTACTGGAATTTTCTTTTCTGCTTTTGTTTCTGCTGAGTTTAATTGCGAAAAGTTGGCAAAAGTGTTTTTTAATTATCTAGTTCTTTTTGTTCAGATCGTTCTATCTCAACTCATGAACTAGTTCAATCTAGTCTAGCGCTACTTATGAAAATGTAATCTGAAATTTTTATTTCTTTTCTTTTTTTATAAAATACTATGAATTTCAATTTATGTACTGTATATTTATAATTTTAACACTGTATATTTATAATTTCAACAAGAAATTATAATAAATTTAAGGAATAAAAATGTTTTAAAATTTTTTTTTAACAAAATTTTTATTTAACAAAATTAAAAAAATTATTTATTCTTTTAACTTTTTGCAAAAATAAGAAAAATTTTGCATTTTTTTCAAAAGCAACTTTTTGAAAATTGAACGTTAACCTCAACTAACCTAACCTAACCTTAAATTTATCCGTCATTTTACCTCTTAACAAATTTCATCAGATTTCATTACTTCCATAATTAGTTCATCTCAAATTTATTATCCACGTGGAATAAATCATTTTATATATCACTAAAACAATCTCTAGTATTTTATCAATTGTAACTTCAAATGAATACATTAAAAAGTTAATTTTTAAATAAATAAATGAAAATATTTAATAGAAATATAAAATTATTTTTTAGTTCTGGTTTGTGGTTTATTGAAAATTATTTTAATACTATTATTTTTTTAATTATAATTTGTTTTCTTTTAGTATTAAATAATAATTCGATCCGAACCCTCATGGAAACTTCAATTAAGTTAGAAAATCCCGGTGTCCAGGAATCTCTGAAAAGACCCCTTGAAGATAATGGACCAAATGAAATGGAAGAAAAACGCATTAAATTAGAACGAATAAAGCGACGAAAGGTTGCATTGCTATTGGCATACTCTGGCCAAGGATACCTAGGAATGCAAAGGTAAATAAAATAATTCAATATTATCACATCATCAAATTTTTATTAGGCTATTATTAAATTGATGTTTTTCTAGGAACCCAGGCACCAAAACAATCGAGGAAGATATATTAAACGCATTATTAAAGGCTGGCTTTATCACCGAGGAAGCGTTCACTACTCCTCAATCAATTCAATTTCAGAGAGCAGCCAGAACAGATAAAGGGGTTTCCGCCGCGAGACAAGTAATTTCCTTGAAATTGCGTATGTTCTTATGAGACAGAGAGAGAGAAAAGAGAAATTTATTTAAAAAAAAAATCTCAATTTATTTAAATTAATTTTTTTCATTTTTAGCTGAAGATTCGAATCCAGATGCAATAAATCTGCATTTGCCTAAACAAATTCAGACATTCTCAATTCGACGTGTTACTAAAAGTTTCAATTGCAAAGGCAATTGTGATGCTAGGACCTATTCGTACACGTTGCCCACGTTTGCTTTTATGCCTCAGGAATTGCCTTTAGATGAAAATTATCGAATGCCTCACGAATATTTGGAAAAAATCAATAAAGTATTAAAGATCTATGAAGGGACACACAACTTTCACAACTTCACTTCGAGAAAGTAATCAACCTTTATATATATATACAGTACTTATTACAACTAATTTTTCATTTTTATTTAATATAGGGTTCCAAAAAAAGAACGTAGTGATTCTATATACAAATTTTTTAGTCTTTTCGGCATCTTGGGCCATATTATTTAAACGATACTTATATATTAGTTACGATATATCTTTGGTGTCCAGAAATGTCTTGATGATGATGACATGTAAAATTCCTGCTACTTTAGATGGCTAAAAGCCGATCTGTTAAGTGAAAACAATGTAATGAATTTGATCTCTCTTCGCGAACTCTACAGTCAAGTCAAAAACCTTATTGGTTTCGTAATTATTACCTGCAGAGATGGTCATATTTTTTGTCCGATATCGTATTTCACACTTAAACCTCGACTATTCAACTAATGTATTAATATATAGCAACAAAATCTATGTTCTTTTTTGAGAAGCCATAATATAAAAAAAAAAAATAATAAATAAGATGATGGAGAATATGGCTGTTTAACTTGATAAGGATAGCGATTAGCAGCCAGGAAAAATCAAATCAGACAAAAACTAGATTAATTTTTATCAGATTTTTCTTTATTTGATCGTCGACGTTTCGGACGCCAGTCGCGCCCTTCCTCAAGACAATCAATTGTCAAGTAAATACAGATGGAGGTATTTCTAATGAAAATTGAAATCGTGTATGAAACAATAAAAATCCTGAGGAAGGACGCGACTGGCGTCCGAAACGTCGACGATCAAATAAAGGAAAATCTGATAAAAATTGATCTAGTTTTTGTCTGATTTGATTTTTCCTGGCTGCTATTCGCTATCCTTATAATAAATGAGAATTTATATATATATCACGTTTTGGTCAGTGAAGAAAATTCATATAATTAATATTTTCTAAATCAAACAGCCGAAAACAATTGAACCACGGATCTGCCTATTTGTACTCTGCATGCCTCTGTTGAATTCAAATTGCTGACTAGACTGTGGTCTAGTGGTAGGGCATGCTGAGTACAAATCGGCAGATCCCCGGTTCGGCTTTATCGCTTGATTGATTTAGTAAATATTAATTATATAAAATAAATCATCCTTTATTTTATATAAGACTATTATATTACCTAGTGTTGCCTTTAATTACTCTCGTGTAAATTCTTTATTAAATTCTTTAAAATTTTATAATAATGTGCTAATCAAATATACATTATAAGAAATTTAGTAGATCATGATTCAGACAAAAGGAATTAAATAAATAAAATACGTTTCGAGGACACGTCTTCAACGGAACCTGTGGTCAATTGACATTTTTAATTTTAAATAATTCATAATATTAATATTAATATTATATAGTGGCGCACTTAGAGTCAAATTGTCAGATGTATATTATAAATTCCTTCTGGCTGAATCTACAGCCACTACCCATCTTTATAGTACAGTGAGGGTCAATATTAAGTCCCATCCATGCGTTTTCTACTTGTGATTATTTCATTGTTTTTATAAAAGAAAAGAAAAATCTTTATTGGAAATTTTCTAGGTTTGAACCATGAAAGTTTCCATTAAAAAATATATGATATTTTTTCAAAAACAATGAAATTGATGTGATGGGTAGCTGTGAGATATCATTGAGTGTGAAGTGGAGGACAGCAGCCAGATAGGTAGCCTCTATTTTATAAAACAGACTCCTTTAAACAAAACGTTTCGGCTAAATTTATTGCGCCATCTTCAGTTGTTAAAGCTGTATAAAAAATAATTACATTTTTTTTAAGTTAATTGATAAATCAAATATTAAAAAATTAAAGCGGATCTAATGTTTATATATAGATTATTTTTATTTTTATACTATTTCCAATCAATTTATTTAATAATTTTAGTAGTATAAAAATAAAAATAATTAATTAAATAATAAAAATAATAACTTAATAATTAAAAAATAATAATTAAATAATTAATTAAATTAATTAATAATTTAAAAAAATTGCTTGGAAATAGTATAAAAATAAAAATAATCTACAAACTATAAACTTTAGATCCACTTAAATTTTATAAGAGAATTTATATAAAAATGAATGATTTTTATTAACCAAAAACATTTCACAATTTCTCTTCAGTGTAACCTCGTGCAAATTATTACTATAACTACATTGTTTGCTAACAGATAGGCAAATTTTTTCAAATGAAAAAACACATATGACAACTCTATTTTCCTATAAGACTTAAGTTTTTTGAAATAAGGGAAATTTTTTTAATATTTGATCTATCATTAACTTAAATCAATGTAGATATTTTTTATACAGCTTTAACAACTTCGAAGATGACGCAATAAATTTAGCCGAAACGTTTAGTTTTATGGAGTCTGTTTTATTAAATAGAGGCAACCTATCTGGCTGCTGTCCTCCACATCACACTCATATATATATATATATCAAACTCTTCTCCAAACGAGTCGACGTCACATCCTGAAAAAAAGTACTTAGAAATATGAACCTAGGTCAGAAACTCTATTCATTTAAGATGAATTTTAATTGAATATTAATGTGTAAATCAAAACAGTTATAATCATAACAATAGGTTCTAGGAGATTCGGTTATTTGATCATTGATTTATTTACTTTCTCTTTTTTTTTATAGAAAGCCAGGTGATCCTTCAAATCGACGCTTCATTATGAATGTTGAATGTATGACACCTTTTGAGATGAATAATCTAGAATTATGCATAATCAAAATAAAAGGCCAAAGTTTCATGATGCATCAGATAAGGAAGATGGTTGGATTGACCATTGCAATCGTCGGAGGACTCACTAACGAGGAGACCATTTTTCGTCATGGGAAAAGGAAAGACTCGATCTACCAATGGCACCGGGACTAGGACTTGTTTTAGAAGAGGTTCTTATCACTTATGCTTCATTAATTAAATCAAACATTTTATCACTTAACTGGTATATAT